>VXBL01000869.1:160163-201935 GCA_013400195.1 Aramus guarauna | reverse complement strand
CAGGGCACTCTACCTCGTCTGGGTCGGAAAGTTTGAATTCCCAGCCGTCGCCTGTCCAGCTGATGAAGGACTGACAGGACTTGTCAGTGAGCAGTTCCAGCAGAAATTGCCACAGTTGGATGGGTCCACTGCCTAGAAAGACAAAGGAAACATGAGACATTAATGCCAGGAAAAACATGGCCACTTCTATCCCGGGAAGAAGGGGAAATTTGTATGTACACTGAAAAAAACCAAAACCTTCTACTATACAAAAAAAAAAAAAAAAAAAAGAATCATCAGCCACAGGGCAAGATCTGGGCTGAGATGATGGCTTGAGAGTTAAATCCTGCAGGTAAAAGAGCTTCCTATTTGCAATGAGAGCTGAATATTCATGCACTGGAATGCTTCACTTCAAGTTACATAAATAGGATTATTTTTTTGGCATCCAAACAGCAAGGAGTCATTGTCTTGGCACACGAGCACCACCGTTTGCTCCGTGCCAAAAAGCTGCTGGCCATCTCATGAACTCCAGCAGACTCCCTCTTCCCGACCTTGACTCTGCTCCATCGCTGTTTAATGAGATAAGGGGGGACCCAGGTATGAAAATTATTTTGGCCTCTTTCCAGGGCATGTTGCTGCAGGAATGGGCTACGCCGGCTCGCAGAGTTCAGCGGGCTGCCGGAGCACGAGGAAAGCAGGGGCTGACTGGCTTGGCAGGAGGATCTCCCCGGCTCAGGACCGATGAATCTTCCCATCACGGTCTTAGCAAAGCCAGGAGCAAACCTCCCTGCGGCTGCTGGTTCCCCTAACCCAGCCGGAGAGGCACGAGGCAGCGCGCAGCATCCTGTGCCATGTACATTCAGCTTCTCCATCTTTCCCCTGGGTGCTAATTTTGGCCAACAGTGATTTTGCTTCAGGGTCCCGAGCCCAACACATCTAACCTGCAGTACCTGGTGCACCCCACTGAGAGCCTGCGGCTCCACAGCCTGGTTTTGGCTGGCTTCATGGTGTACGTGGAGGGATTTCAAAATACTTATCTCTTTTTTGTGCTTGTGTCCCAATCAAAGGTAGAGGAGAAGCCCTCAAGCCAAAATCTCTTTGATGAGCAACTTCCAAATGCAGCCGCACCCAAAATATTGCACTTAGCTCTGGGCAACGTGTTTTGGGAGAGATTTTTGCCATGTTTTAAATGCAGCTTAGAATATATCCCTAATAATATGAATGACGCTAACAATAACAATAACAAACAGAGAGGAAATGATTTATCGCAAAAAGAATTGCGCAGGCTGGATTAGGATGGCAGGCTGGGGTAAACCCGCCCGCTGACAGCAATGAGCACAAGCTTCCAGCAGCCAAAAAAAGAGTTATGGACTCAGAAAAAGGGATGGAGAACAGCCTGTTTCCAGGAATGACAATGAAGGCTGTCAGAGCTGTGGCTGCAGGATAACCTGCGGAGGGAAGAGAGGGCTGTTCCCCCTTTTCCACAAGGTTTAAAACAAGGTCTTAAGACAAGCTGCTGGGGAGGAAGAAATGAGAGAGCTGGCTCCGGGACAGGGGAATCACTGTGCCCCGTCCAGCTCTCCCAAAATTCTTTCCCTCCTGTTATCCCTAAGAAACCGCTCCAGGATTTTGCAGGCCACCAGGTCCTTCGCCAAGCCCTGGGGGTTATCACACAGCCCTGGGCAGGACAAGGCAGAGCTCACAGCATCTCTCTGCTTATAAACGGGAAGATGACTCTGGGTGGGGAAAGGCTCCAGCCCGTTGGCCTCGGCAGGAGCTTGCCAGGACATTGATTCCACAACCGCGCTCTCCGGTAGGGATGGAGTTGGGTTATCCATGCCTAAAGGAGGGAGGAAATTCAGATGACGCCTTCGCTTCTCATCCCACAGGGAAGAGCCAAAATCCTGGCCTGAAATGCCACGGCATCTCAAAGCTTAGACCTATTTATAGCAGCGAGCTTTAAATACAGAGAAGACATTGGGCAAAAAAGTTATTTCAGCTGCCTGAGGTCCTCCACGGGGAATTGCAGGTGAATTCACATGGGGCCAGTTTCTCTTATTCCATCTGACTTTACACCAATTCCCTACACACATACGGAGAGCAGCCCAAATCAGGGTAACAGAGAAACAGTCCTAGGAGACAAGACTGAAGCAAGACCAGGTTCATCACCTCGCATTGATTTCTCCCCTGTCCAACCAAAGAACAAGGATATATTTTTATTCCTTCCCCAAAATAAGATGGATGGAAACCCATCACCTAGGGACCAGGTTCTTGGGTAAGCAACTGCCCTCAAAATCCCCCTGGGCCACCCTGGTTCTGCAGGAGCCTTTCAAGGTTTGAAGTATCAGTAACCCCGAGCCAAGCGGCCGCTCGGTGCTCGCAGCTCGGCTGCCAGCTGGCATGGAGAGGTGTTGGGAAACCCAGTGATTTCTCACCCTCTCTCCAGCAAGCGAGGTAGGGCTCCTGCCGCTGAGCCGAGTGCCATTCTGCTGGGTATTTTGGGATTTTGAAGGAAATGGTGTCATCCTTGGAACAGGGATTCCCAAGGTCTATTCCGAGCTGCCTGCGGGATGAGCGTAAAACCCCAAATTCCTCTGTGTTGGACAAGCAATTATGTCAAGAATGTGTTTACTGCAGGGCTCGCAGGCATGTCTCAGCTCCTATAAACACACGCCCCGCCAGAGGCGAAGACAGCAGAGGCCTTGCAGATGTGCTGCTGCTGCACGACTCCGAAATGTCAGTGAGGCGGGCGATGCACGAGGTGGCAGGAACCAAACCCCGGCATGTGCCCAAGCCTGCGTGCCCGAAAACAGCTCTGGGGAGACGGCGGGGTAGGAAGGTGAAGTGAGGACTGAAGGGGTGCTGGAGGTCCGTGCATCATCTGGTGGGCCAGTACAGCTGTACTTAGTGCTGGGAGGACTATCTTCAGAAATGAGCTGCTTCTGCCCGCTCTGCAGACCAGTAAGAAGGAGGGAGGGTTTTTTTCCCAATGCCTAAAAGGATGTCAAGGTGACCTTTGGCTCATGCAGAGATGCCACCCCCATCGCATCACGTCCCCAAAGCTATCAGGGCAAGCACGAAGCTGTTGGGCTTGTCTCCGCACCCCAAACACTCCGCCCCCGCAGGAACTGGGAGCAGCGCCCATTTTCCATCCCTTCTGCTTCAACCCTTCCACTCGTCCCCGGCTAGGGCTGGAAATCCCCACCGTGACGCCTGGTCCAGATCATTTCACGGTACAAGCACGCACGGCTGCACCGACTGCCCCAAGGCCGGCCTAGCTCGGCGGGTGTACCACACCACGCGACCCGTTGCCTTGGTTATCTCCAAAAACAATCACCACTGGAGTGTTCTTGCAGCCTTTTTTTGGATGCAGCCACAAGCGTGGGGTGGAGGGACACAGGTCACCTTTTATGGGGCCGGTCCTGCCACACACATCCAGGCTCTTCCTAGAGCTAGCCCGGCCCTGGCTGGGGAACGGGGACAGCCCCCGCTCCCCAAAAAACAAGGCGAGGACTCAGAGGGTGGTGGGATGTCCTCCCGCCCCGCCATGACCTCCAGCACCCACGGAGGCTGCTAAGAATAGTGCCCGCCGGAGGGGCTCGCCTGCCTGCTGGGACCACAATGGGGGCCCTGTCTGGCCTTGGTGGCACTGAACGGGGTCCTTCAGAGGGGAGCGTCACACCACAGGAATTCTCCCGCGTCAGGGGGAAAATATGCCTCTTAAGCCAGATGACAGCCGGCTGCTGCAGTGGAACCACTGGCTGAGCGGTGCCTCCTCGGTACCCATCCTCTGATGGCACCCGTAGGTGTCCCCAGAGCAAAGGGTCTGGTGCCACACCATCCCTGTGCCCCCCTCCCTTGGTCAGGACTGGAGGTTCCCAACCACCTTCCTACCCAGTGGGCTCTGGAGGGGTTTGAAACCAAAATATGCACGACAGCCACTTTCACTGGCGTGGTGATGGTGGTACCACCCGACTGGGGAAGACGGGCATCTGCAGCGTAGCCGGGAAGGCACGGCCCAAAACACGTCATCCCCACTCTCTCTTGAGACGGTTTCACACCCCCCACCCCTCTCAACGGCCTCTGCTTTGTTTTCCTTCTTTCAAACACGAAAAGATGAAAAAAAAAAAAATCCTACTAAAAAAAATGCAGCACACCTATGCCTTTCGTTCTGTGGTTTGTGGTTCCAACCAAACAAAACAATTGGGCATAGCAACGTCTCCAAAACAGCCTTCACCTCGCTCGCCTGCCTGCCCTCCCCGAGCCCCCTTCGATGGCACTGTGGCACCAAAGGTCCCCAATTTCCCCCACCGCCATGGGGGATGGCAGAGCTCATCCTCATCACTCCCCTGTTAGACCAAGCTCAACCATCTCCTACCCAGCTCTTGCCCAGGTAGTCATGCAACCGCAGTGCCGGCTTTCCGTGGGTTGGGAGGGCAGCAGTGGAGCTCAGATGGAAGCATCTCCCAAAGAACAGGCATGAAGAAAGCGGGGAAGGCCCCAGAAAGCACGTGCCTTGGGGAGCCACATGGTTTTGGCCACGCTTACAGGCAGGAGAGCAGCCAGATGACCCACTCTGGGGCAGTTTGGCTTTCCTGATGCATCTCCTCTGGAAGAACGCACTGGGAGGACTGGTCTCACTCCCGAGGCATCTGGCAAAGCACAAGGGGTTTCGTGAGCTTCACGTCTCCCCCCAAAGGTGGTCCTGCAGGCCAAGAGCTGCCATGCAACGCTCCAGCTCGTTGCTCGAAGGAGAGACTAAGCCACAGTTGCTGCTTTGCCCCCACCTCCGGGCTGCTGAGAAGCTGCTGCCAGCGGCTGCAGCAGCTCTGGTGAGAGCTGAGCTGCCGTCACGGTTGGGCAGCGTTGCGTGGGGCTGATTTCACTGCCATTTGCACACGTCTGGCAGGTGGAGCAGGAGCCACTGAACCAGCCCTGAGCCCCACCCTCGAGCTCCCCACCTTGCGGAGGCGAAAAGGGCTGCTAAGCCCCTGCAGGCTCTGCACCGAAGGCGGAAAGCGGGCAGGACCCGCTGGTTGGTCACACTTGGAAGTCACCCTGCAAGGGCAGGTAAAGGGTATGACCCAGAAGGAGCAAGCTAACACCATCTCCTGCATCCACAGGGGACAGAGGTGCTGTTGTGATTCTTCTGACTGCTGGGGCAGCAAACTGCATCTCCAAATTCCCCCAACCTAAGATACAAGCGGCTGTGGATGCCCACACAGGTACACTTCTCCAGAAGTGCAGGCAAGCAAGCAGGATGGATGCCGACGTTTCTAGGAAAGCTACCGCAGACTCTGGAAGTCAAGGACAGCTGGATCGCCGGACCGTGGTGGGAGAGGCTGGGAAGGCAACGGCTGGCAGATTTTTGGCTGCCTATGACCACAGCATGTCCAGGGAGCTCACTGGGGGAAGCCTCAGGCCAGCAGCACAGGCAAGAAGAAGAGGGGAAGCAGCACACAAGCTCTCTTGAAAGAGGGACCCACTTTCTTTGGCACAGACTTGACTTTCTTGCAAAACAGCAGCTGCATGCTTTCACTTCTGTGTCACAGATAAGCATCGCTCAGAAACAGAGGCTTGTCGAAGGCTTCAGGCTCCGCACCGCAGATGATTCAGACAGAGCAGATGGGTTTAACAGGCAAATTTGGGCCCTGTCGATGTGGTACTGTGAATGCTGGTAGTGAGGATCAGGGCTGGATCTGGCCTGGGCAAAACCGTTTGGCAGACCGAAGCGCTCCTGGGCGCCTGGGTGAGATAGCATCTGCGAGAGGTCAGCTATTCCCTGCACTACTTTCTGTCTTCTTTAAGGGCAGCTCAATAATGAAGCAGCAATCTGTCGCTGACAGAGACACTCAGGTCGTGTGTAATATTAGCTGGGAAGGGGGCATTAAATCTTTAGGTGCTGCTGAGATTGTCTATAAAGGCATCAGCAACTTCCTAACCAGGTCCACAAGAAAGGACAGCATCACAAATGCTAAACCAGCCTTGTAGACGAGGGATCAAGGTTTGGTGTGCACTCACTTCACCTTTCTTGTCCCTCTTTCCTCCTTTCATCCCTCAAACACGAGGGGAATCACTCTGCTCTGCCTGTTCAGCTCCGTGGAGCAGCAGTTCGGCACGTCACAGCTCTGGCGTTGTGGCAATGCAGACAACACCGCGAGATGGAAAGCCCCGGCCTGCACAGACGATGCCGAGGTCCTACACACCACAAAGCAAACAAACACCACGTCTTGACTACAAACCCATGCAGGTGCTTCGGAGTGCTCAAGAAAAGCCAGAAACAGTTCAGCCCTGAGTTGCTATCAACAACCACAGGGGCAGAGGGAGGGTCTGAACCTCCGCTGGACCCATGTCACCAAGAGGACAGCAGCACAAGTAGGTCAGCGTAGCGGAAAAATGAATATAGGGCAGAAAGGCCAAAGACCGATGTGGTCAGATCCAAACCACCTGCCCTCTGCATGGGCTGCACACTTCTCTGCTACCGACCGTCCGCGCTGATCCACGTGATGTTGGGTCTCACGAAGGATGCGGGCGACCGTGGTACCCATGGGTGAATCCAGCTATGGCACAGCAGGGCGGCAGGCGGCACGGAGGCAAAGCCGAGCTCGGTTTAGCCCAGCTGGGCTCAGGTAAGGAGGGATCTGTGCCTGTGTGCCAGCGTGCACCTAGCATGAGCCGCCCGCCCACACCAAACGCTGTGCTGCTGCATTAACGATAGCGCTTAAACCGAGCTCAGCTAAGCCAGCGTGAGGTTTAGCACATCTGCCTGCAGAAAAGACACATCCTAACACACCACTTGCCTCATTTTAATAGATGCGTTCTGCCTTTATTTCCTAGGTCATGTGAAAAAAAAAAAAATAAAAACTGGCTTAATATAAAACTCAAGCTGGCCATGCTTTGAAAGAGCTGGCCCCAAAGCCAGCGGTGGCCAGAGCCAGCCCTCCCTGCAGCTATGGAAACTGAAGTTCACCAACTCCTGAGCAGTTACATTTCTCCTTCAAAAAAGATAAGAAAATTGCATCAACCTCTATCTGAGCAACCATGGCAACTTGTTAAATTAGGTCAAGATGTGGGGGAAGATAACGCAGCTTTGAAAAGCTGCTTGCGAGCTGGGTGAAGAACACATCAAACGCAAATGGAGCTTCCGCCAAAATGCACCTTCTCACCAAAGCATGCGCCTCCTAGAGCAGATACCATCAGAGATCTGCTGCGGCTGAGATAAAGCACTGTGCCACCTCCCTGGGCCACCGGCAAAATAGGCCCTTGGTAACAAAACCTGAACAATATTGTCAAGTTCTTAAAGTCAACCCAGAGAGCCCTGGAGATGAAGGATGCGATCTCCCAGGCTTCACCCTTCCAGCTCTAAAAGGTGTACACCGTAGTATGTCTGTTGGGTGCTCCACTGGCTGGTGACTGGTGGTGGACCTGAGCTCGAGGTGTCACCTGAGCTAGAAAGGGGTCCTGGCCGCTTTGGGAGCCTGGGCTGGTAATCCCCTGCTCGGCTTGTTTGGAGGCTCCACCTCCTCACCAGAGCTGCAAACGGAGCCCAGACTTCAAGTTCCTCTGCTCTAGCTGCTAGACAGCACTTCCTCCCCCCAAGTAAAGTAAAAGTAATGTAAAGCAAAGCAAAAAAAGGAGGACCTAGGAGTTCTGCCCAAGAGTCCCCGTGCTCCTTGCTCAGCTGGCCCGAGATAGAGGTCCGGCACTTCTCTGGCCAGCTTGGATTTATTTTGTTATTTTTTTTGCAGAAATACACTAATACAAACCAGTTTTGAGAGCGCCCATTTCTCCTACAGTTTGCAACGCAACATATTCTCACTTGCTCTTGCTGTGACCTCCTTTCACAGCAACCTCGCTTCGCTTTTCACCCATGCTGGGCTCCCTTTGCACAGACGATGTAAGGTGCTGACAGGTCAGAAGGCTTTAAAAAGGGACAGAGGACATCTCTGGAGTCACATGCCTGCAAAGTTCATCTGTCTAAAGATCTTCCCCAATGGTAAAAGAAGGCTGTGGCAGTTTGAGTACGAAATTACTGCTTAGCAGCCTCCAGAGCAGGCAAGCAGCACTCCAGCCTGAGGATTTTCAAGTCACTGCTGATTCTGGGAACCTCTGGTTTTCCTCTCCTCCCCGTTTAAAGTTTCTCAAGTGAAGCAATGCGAAAAGAAATCAAGTGCTCCCACTTATTGATCACACCAAAATGCCTGGGCCAAGGGATTATCTTCCCAGCTCCAAACGGGGTTTGAAATGAGGCAAGGGAAAATGTTATGCAGCGTAAAGCGTTTGGAAGTGTGCTCTGGCACAGCGTTAACTGAAGTCTCCCCTTCCTGGTGGCACGAATCCAAGGACACTCTTCGGGGTGCTAACGCTCCTTGGCAAAACACAGGGTCCAGTCACTGACTTCAGTTCCTCACTTGTGGAGGGAGTTGGGAATGCCGCCTCTCTACAGGGGCGGCTCTTTTCCATGAGCTAGAGGAAACGTGGGAGGAAACGTCCAGTTTGGAAAATAAAGCTCCTAGTTTTGTCAGTGCCTCCGTGCCTCAGTTTCCCCAGTTGTTAAAAAGCAATCAACGCTCCTGCCCAGGCACTGAGTACCCAGAACACTTCCACAGGATGTAGTGAAAGGCATTATCAGGAGAAAATAGGAAGAAAAATTGCAAGTTGTGCTCACTGATCTTAAGAACAGCAACTTCTGGGGCACGACAGAGACTCGTATCCTGGGGCACGGCCTCTCCTACCCTTCATGCCTCTCCCCCGCCACATCCCCCAGCCAAAAACCATTCAGGAATAGCAGAGCACACTTTTATTTTGCATAGACTTGGTTGAAACAGGCTCATTCAGCAGGCAGGGCTGAGCTTTCTTTCTCACTAAAGTTGTAGCAAAAAACCACTTCCTTTTTTACATATAGCTCCTAAAATTATCTCTCCAACTCTCCTCCCCTCTGCATCTCTCCCCCCTCCTTACAAAAAACTAGATATCAGCCCCAAGATGAGCTGCGCGTGGGAGGAGATTTCAGGGACAGTCACACCTCAGGATCTGCTCTGAACCCTTGGGTGATCTTTATCTGCACAAACTATTTCCACCGCTTGGCTGCTCGGGGCCACAGCTGCTACCAGCTGGGGCAGGAGAGATCAGTATGTACGAGGGAAAGGGGAACTGGCAGGAGGCTACCCTGCAAATTTTACTTATAGTACAGGGAAAAGACATGGCACAGAAGGACTGGAAAGGATTATCTCAGTTTTAGCTGGAAGCCCCATCCCACCAGGTTTCTCTCCATGGAGATGCCAGATTGCTGGAGGACTGTCATATAAAAAGCTGGAGTTTCCATGGCCTATCACCTTCCCATCTCTTCCAGTGCAGGGAATGGAAAATATTTGGGTCTGCTTTGGCACCAACCCATCCCTGCCTCGCACCAAGGTAAAGAGCAAAACCAAGTGCTTCCTTCCTCCATGCCAAACGGGGAGAAGATCGTTTCGCATCACACGCGCCAATTCCAGAACTGCAGCCGCTCCTGCCCAAGGAAACCACAAACAAGTGGCCAGCACGTTGCATTAAAGTGTCTGAGGGGGAAACAAGGGCTCTCCACTCCCTTGTGTTCTCAGCAATACAAAAATGAAAACACAAGGGATCAAATGCTCCACACTCAGCCACGTCCTACATCCTCCATGAGGTTTGGAGTGCCCACATTTGAAGGACATGCAGCCTTGGTGGGCTGCATGCTCTCAGGTGAGCCCACATTCACATGGCTGAGCCCAGGGGCACCCCAAAACCCCTCACTCACACACTGCTGAACCACCAACACAGACATTGGGCAACCCAGAGACCCTGGAGGCTCTGTCCTCCACCAACGGAGATGTTCTACACAAGCAGAGAGGCAGTTGCCTGAGGAGCATGACCCTACCTGTGTAGCCAGCAAGGGCAGCAGCAGGAATGACAGGCTTGTCCTTGTTCATATCGGCCCGATCTCGAACATAGTCCTTGAAGGTGCCCTTGGGCTTGTGGTTGGGCAGGGCGGCGGGGTAGTCCTCCGAGTCAAAGCTGTCATAGGAGGGGACGCGCTGCAGGCTCTGGAAGGAGGACTGGCTGCTCCAGGACTGCGTCAGGCGGTCACAGCTGTCGTAGCTCTCTATGCTCTCGAAGGAGTCCTGGCCGCCCAGTTTACCTGGCGAGAAGGAAGGGCACGTGAGATGTGCTTGGCCAGCACGGGGATGCTCTAGCTTGCCACGGCTGGGAGAAGGGTGCTTTTCCTGCCCGTTGTGCGGGCAGAAGGCAACCAGGCAAATGATGCTGTCTCACCATATCTCATCTTTGAACAAACTCAAAAATATGGTGTGAAACCGGGATACTTTTGTTATCTTCGCAGTTCAGAGCAGGGCTATCCCAAGAAGTTCAGGCAGCAGAGCAAGGCAGAGGGAGTCAGGGGAAAAACTCAAAGTCCTGACTCTCTACCCAAGACTGATGCCTGGGGATAAATGGAAACTGTTCTTTGTTTCAAAAAAGCAACAGCAGAGAAATAATCCACTTTAAACGGATATTCAAGGCTCAGTTCAGGTGCCAGGACCTCTTGCTCCTGCTGCTGAAAGATACGGTTCTCCAGTAAGTCCCATATTGTATCTGCCAGTCCTGTATAAACACTGCTCAGGCATATTCAAGGGCACGGGACACCCAGCTTCTTTACTTTTGATATTTCCTACAAAACTATACAGCTGCCTTTTATTGCCGTATGTTACAACCAGCTTCCACCCCCAAATCCCCAAACAGCAGCAGATTTGATGGAGGAGGAGAGCAAAAGGCTGAGAGCTCAAACAGCTATTTTTCCAGTTCTGGTAAGGTGAGCACAGCTGGGCTGTATCAAGGCTACTCTCTGGGGTATTTTTAGGAGAGAAGAGAACACAAGAGGCCAGATCCTCAGCAGTGCGATGCTGATTTACACCCACAGAGACAGCAAAAGTATACCCTCTGTATTTAAAACGGAGAGCTAAAAAAGGATCCAAAGAACAAACTGAAATTGCGCTCTCTGATCTCCTGTACGCTGCTGATTGCTCAACATCTTTACTGACAAACTAAGAGCGTAACAGGATCATTCAAGTTCACTAATTTCCCAAACCGGGCTAAAAACAGCTGCTGGGATTGTGCAAGAACTCCTGGAGAAATTTCCACTGGCAGAGCTACCCGTAGCTTGGGCCCAGATAGCAAATCCCAGGGGAAGAGGAACGTGGAAGGATGCTGGCACGCTCCCCCAAATATTTGTTGTGTTGTAGTTTGATGACCACTTGCTGCAAAAAGATTGAACTACCATGGGCTCTGCCCTGGTTGCTGGCCCAGAATCATTTGAAGTTTGGAGCCATTGGTTTGATTCTGCTGGTAATATCCATGCTTCAAACTATTTTTTTTTCTTCTTTTTTTGTTGGTTTGTTTTTGGGGTTTTTTTTGAGAATTTTACAGAATACACTTCAACCACTTCCTGAATCCTGCAAGGGGAAAATAACCCTGTTGTGTGCATGTTCATTAATTGGCATAACCACTTCCCTGAGAAAGTCCTGCGGCACAAGCTCATTTAGAAAAGGAATTAAAAATCTGCCAGATGAACAGCCGCAGTGTCAGAAATGTGACTTGGGTAACTTCATTGAAAATTCACCTAAATTTGACCCAAATGTGAGCCTTTGGAAAAAATCACGCCTTGCACCTACTCAGTAGCAACTTGTTAAAGAGTTTGGCATCTACGCTTTCCAACCAGACGTCCTCAGTGATAAGGCAAAGTGAAAAAGCTCCCATGGGACCATAAAATTCACTCCCAAAGCCTACACAAAGAAAGGCAAAAGGCAACTGTCTGGAAAACCTTCACCTTGAATTTGCGGCAGACTAACCTTTTAATACAATGGAAGGTAAAGACGTACGTAAATATAAATTAGCTGGACTCTGCTTTATATTAAGGCTTCTTTATACCACTCTGGGATGATTTATGCCACCCAAAGGTCCTTCTACGTAGCTGAAATGTAGCGTTAGTGTAAGCACAGCCATAGCCTGTTGCATTTCTTATATCGCAATCTGCAGAAGTGTTTGCTAACACCAGGGGCCCTGGGTCCCCAGTGCTGAGTTAAGGGCTCTTTCTTCCCTCCCCTGGAGCCTTTTTAGGCTTGCCAGTGAGAACAAGCTCAAGGTACAATTGCAAAAGCATGCCCGAATCATTGCATTTCAATGACAATTATTATGAAATCACCTATGTGAAAGAAGAGGTCAAGAAAAGGGAAAGACACTGATGAAAGATAGCCAGAAAAACAACCCCAAAAAGAGGAGCTTGCCTAAAATTCTAACACCGTTGCCCTTTTGGCTCACTGTATCATCCAAGTCATCTCTCTCATATTAACACTCAGCCAGCAGCAGAAGCAGAGGTAATAATACAAATAATAACTTTCCTGTCATTAGCTCTCCCAGCTTGGAAAAAGACTGAGAAACTTAAAATGAGCAACACATATGTGATGCAGACCTGAAAAGGGCTCTGGCTTTCACAGAGAGCCAGCACATCTTCAGCTCTCATAGCTGCATGAATGGGTTTAAACGTTCAACATCAAACCTGGCTTACAGCGACACGTTACTGTAATGAATTTTAGGCATGGGGACACCTGGATTCTATTCAGGGTGCGATCGCAGGCAGGTCAGATCTCTTCCCCGTGCCTCAGGTTCCCTACCTGGAATCAGGAGATAATGATAACCCTTTGCAAGTGGCTTTGAGCTCTATGGATTAAACTTTTGCTTTGAATAGATACTGTGAGCCAGATCCTCAGCCTGGTGTTAAGTGATGTAATTACAAAGTAGTTGGGCAGCTGGGCCCCATGTGTTCAGAATTTAATAATATTAATTGAAAAGGCATTTGGCCTCAGATCCTCAAAAATGTTTAGGTGTTTAAATCCCATCATCTCAAACAGGAATCATGTACCTGCAACTCTTTGGAGATGTAGGGTTGTAGCACAAGGATTCGGGGGGGTCCTTCAGCTTTGTCACTGACTCAACCCATTACATCTACATCCCCTAACAAAGCACAGGGCTTGGGTTCATCAGAACAGATTATCAGTTCAAGCAAACAGCCATCAAAATCAGTGGAGATAATGGATAAAGACTTTGGATCATCAAGTGTAAAACCCTTCAGAGCCTTGGACAGTAATTCCTGATGAGAACTTGTGAAGGATTTGTGGGGTTTTGCCTGGTGTCCCAGGAAAATAAGATTGATACAACCACACAGCAGTCTGTCCTCCCTAATAATCTTTAAGCCTATTTCAACTTCCCTCAAGTTCAACATCAAAGCACAGAGCCAGAAATGCTACATTTTTGCAGATGTTGTAAAAACAGGCAGCAGAGTAGAGAAAAGAAAGACCTTCTTCATGTTTTCCCCAGACAGAAAGGCAGGGAGGGCTCAAAGCCATCAGGGAATCCATCTGGGAGTTCAACCCAGATATAGGGCTTCACTACCAGCATCGCAGGGTGCCCCGATGACCTTGGTCCCCCCAAAGCACTGTCTCCTACAGAGGGGACGGCAGTGCTTACGTTGATATAGGTAGATAGCAAGAACCCCAAGTAAACCATGAGAAATACCCGACTTTACCTCGACTGGCACGTCCCATGCACATGTTGTCTGGCGTTACTACTTCTTGCTTGATCGTGAAGTAGTCTGTCTGCAGGGAGTCCGTCTGGACTGGGTCACGCAGGATGACCGAGGGATAGTCAGTCTCGTACTTGAGGGACAGGAGCTCTTCCGAGCTGATGGGATGGAGGGTCTGGTAGGACTCTGTGATGAAGCTGGGCTCAGAGAACTCGGAGGGAGGCACGCACTGTGCGTGCTCGATGCCATAACCTGCCGGCAGAATGGCAGCGTTAGAAAGCAACTCAAGAGCGTTGCTCACTCTCCCTCCAGTCTCCCACAGCAGAGTGAGATTCGGGGGCTGCAGTGCAAGAGGAGACTGCCTCTGGATATAAAATACCTGGCACAACTGGGCAGTAATTTTGGGTAAGGTTTCTAAAAGCTACAGCGAGATAGCGTCTTACAATGGCAGCAATTTAAAAAAATAAGACATCCTCAACCATCATCAATGTGCATTACGCCAAATTCCTCTCAAGCAAGCCAATAGTGGGAAAAAACTGGAAAATCATGAAGCGTGTAGTCTCAGCAAAGGAGATAGAGGGCAAAGAAGTTTCACTGATGATTGTAATAGACGAGTCACTTCACAGTCATCTCTCCTCACTGGCCAGAGCCTGGAATCCCAATTCAGGTGAGTTGATGGGGTTTTTTGCTGGTTCATGAAAGACATCACAGATTTCAAACGCCCTTAAAAGAACATCTCCAAACCAATGGCAATGGGAGGTACAGGAGTCCAGATCAATGACTCATCCCTTTCCTTGCTAGGTTCCTACCTAGCAATCCCGAATTAAACCTTCTTCCCCCATTCTCTCACTTTTTTTAATAAGTTTTTAAGAATTCCCAATGTTCTGGAATGCTGAGGTCGCTTTTCAGGTCTGCTGAGCTACAGCTTCAAATAGTGCTTGCAAAGTCAGATTTGGCATCTCAAGGCAGTCATCAAAAAAAATACAGATGGCTTCTAAATAAACCCAAAACACTAGGAAAGACAGAATTACACACTTTGCACACTCTGTCACGACAGAACAACAACTGCACGGTGCAGTCCTCATGTGATGCAGACAAACCTCTAATAGGTGGCACTTTCATGCCTGGAAGCACCAGAACGATACTGATAATTGAGACTTACTAATGAAGTAGTCTGAAGTATAGCGGGATTCTTGATATGTTGTATTCACTCCATTTGCTGGGTATGGTTTTACCTCTTCTGCAAAGAGAAAAGGAAGGAAATGTCACGTGTTCACAGGCATCTCATGCTTCGCAAGACTTTGCTGTAATGCAGAGAGGTCTGAACTTCCTAAAATGCTCCTCTCCGGGTTAAACTGGGATGTTCAAAGGAAGAGAAATGAGCTAGGAGCTGAAATCCCACTGAAACAAGTGCTTGAATTCTTGCTGCCGGCATGCCCAAATTTAAACAAAACAAAACAGAACAGCAACAGCTTTCTCAATCAGAGGCTCCAGGTGGTTCTGAAATATTAGTTGCACAATTTCCTTGCTTGCCTTAATTTTTGTCGTCTTTCATTCTCTCGAGGATTGCTTACCATGCTTACATGTATGAGCTCGTGAAAAAAAAACCCCACCATACAAAGGCAGCTGTTTTCCTGAAAAAGCCCCCATTTTTAGCCCAGCAGTAGGTGTGTGCAAGTGAGTGGGTGATGTACACCAAAACCAGCTCCTACAACCTGAAATTAATGCTAATTTCCAGCCTACGCAGTACCTTTTACCTTGCACCTGATGCAGGCAGAGGATGCCACGCTCAGAAAAGCTTTGTCGCACTGTCCATCGCCCAACTCCTGATACAGACTCCACGGTGTACACATGGGCAGCATGTAAAATTTTTGCCTTTCCATAGGCATAATTCTCTGAGCAAGAGCACATATCACATCAAAGACTAGATTCTCCGCTTTCCATTGCTTTTTCCGAGCACTTGGGCTTGGCGCTGAATTTGCTTTCCCATGTAAAAGCCACATTTCTCCTACTCTGACCAGTTTTTCCATTAACACCTTACTCCTTCCAGCACGGCATGTGGGCAGAGATACCAGCATGGGAGATTTTATTTTCTTTGCAGAGGGTAACCAAAATAAAAAACACACAGACAACTCCAGGTTATGTTTATTTCTGCTGAGGCTAAAGAGAAGCCAACTGAAGATAACACACGTTCGCTTGCAAGGAGTCTAATTTTGGCCCTCTCTCCTGGGGATTGCAGGGTGGAAAATATTCTCTAACAAACGGAGGGTTTGTGCAAACAGAGAGACCTAATGAGAAACGCTCTTTTCCTCTCCCCACGGTGTCTGCCAAGGGGCAGGGTGGGTGACCACAGAGAAAGAGAGCAACCTTCAGCTATGCTTACAGTCAAGTGGAGGCCACTGCTGACTGCTGGTAACTGAAGAGGTTATTTTAGGAAGAAATTTGGAAAAATATGCCTGAAAATACCCAAATCCATGCAGGGAAAAGTCACCCATCTGCTGCCATTTTTAAACCCTGAGCAGCCTGTGGTACGTGAGTCACTCTCAGAAAGCACTCACAAGGGAGGCGTGTTAGCTGAAGGGACAGCAAGGTCACAGCCTGTCCCAGCATGACCCAATGCTGGTGGTCGCACCGCTATAGGTAAAGCCAAACTCTTTGCGGTTAACCACCACTCCCAGCATCAACACCCCCAAGAGACGATGGTGGGTGGCTGGGGAAGATGGAAGAGACAAGGACTGGCAAGTCGCACCCCAACTCCATGGGTGAGCCTGGGAAAACCTTGATCTCTTCACGTTTCACATCCCCAGCTGCAAAGTGGAGACGACTACCTCCTCTTGCATGGGGAGAGATGTGGCAGGGACAATTTTGCATGTTATGTTTGCACAGCACCAGTGCAACAGAACCCAGATCTTGTCAGGGGTTTGGAGATGTAAGATGAGTCCCATGACTTGCAGGGAACAAAAATTAGTCCTTGGGGTGAGACTGGTTATTTCTTGGAAACTCTTCTTAGTTACTCTCCAAATACTTCACAGATACTGCCCTTCTGGGAAATGTGTTAAGAACCCACCATAGAAGTTCAGGCTCAGATAGCTTATGCAAGAAGCTGCAAAGTAAAACTGAATGCAGAACAGAGATTTCTTGGTTCCCAGGGCTACGCCAACAGCTTTAATTTAACAGAAATTCAGCTTTAATCTTTTTCATCGTTTCGGAAGAAAAGCTGCAAGAAGCAGAAAGATTTCCAGCTTCTTTATAAAAGCTTCTCTCTCTCTCAGACCTTTTGCATCCTCATGACTGCAGCATCTGAACACCCATGTGTGTGTCAATGCTATAAGGAAACACGATCCCTACTTTACCATGAAACTACAGCACCAAGTTCATCTCAGGTCCTGGGGGAAGGAGCTGCAAACCCAGCTCTGATGCCTCAGTCAGCACGTGGAGCACATCGCACCCCTCTCCAGCGGGTTACAGCCCAAACAAATGGAGAAGGGTTGCGGGAAGGCAGAGCTGCGTTACAAGTGATCGCTTATAGCAAGGAGAAATTGGACTGACCGCATCATTTTGCTTTGTTTGGTTAAACTGCTTGCTGTTGATATAAGCACTCAATAAAAATTGTGCAAAACCGAGAAGAACAGGACAGATCTAGAGTCAAAGAGCAGAAAAACAGCCTGTCGTACACAAACCCTGGGAAGAGCCGTGTTTACCTTTTGCAAACCACAGGTAGCATTAAAATTAGTAATCAGCAATTAACATTCATTTGTCAATGGTTTCCTGGAAGGCATAACTTTGCTCCCCCTCCCCTTCCTGCCACCATTACAGCACGCAGGGTTGGTATGACAGCACACGGGATATTCCAGGAAAGCAAATAGCTCTGCACAAAAACGAGCTAGGGACAGAGCGCAGATTTGCTGCTGCTCCCGCTCGTGGCTCAGTTAAAGGTCTTCACTCCTTCTTTAGAAACCATCCCAGGTTAAGCGGTGCTTGGGCATCCAGACTCTATGAAAATCAACGCCCAAAATCAGTATGTGTGTCCTCAATCAATGAAAATGAATTCCCTTTAATGGTGTCACACAGGGACTGGCAGAGATGGCTTCTCCTGTGGGGGACATAGCCACTCTTAAAAAAAAAGCCATTACACCTTTTGGGACATGAGACAAAGAAAAGCAGGTTCCAATCAAATTAGGGTGGAATTTTGCTTGTATTGTTGTACCCAGTTCTACCGGAGGAAGCAGTAAAATTCACAACAGGAGCTGAATGTGCTGAGGAAGAATGCTTTGGAAAATCCCACCGTTGTTTCCAAGCAGGCAGAGCATCCCTGCCCGCTGTGGATTCCTGCCGGGCTGCTGGCGCAAACACCCTTCCTCTTTCAAGAAGTGCCTGGATTTGCATTCCCCACTACTGCTTGGGATGCCCACTTGAAATCCTACTGGAAAGTTTAAAATTCTTTTATTGGGATTAAAGCCCAAGGTGAACACCTCGTTGCACATCTAGGCTGTGAGCCAAGGTCTTTGGAAAGACCCAAAATCAGGCTAGCCAGGATGGCCTGAGCCATTCACCCTGAAGACTCCAGGACTCACCTTTCTGCAAGATCTCCAGATGTTCCCAAAGGATATCTCCCACAAAGTCAGGGGCTAGCTCCAGGAAGCACTCCTTGCCCAGGGCGCAGAGGGCAGCTCCGTTCATGCAAAACTTCTGGAAATCCACTCCCTTCAGGCTAAACTCATTCACTGCCCACATCACCCAGTCCCGCACATGCGTCTCTGTCCACTGCTGGGGATCTGCAACAAGGGGGTGTAGAAGAGATCCATTAATGTGCAACCACAAACCATTTCCCCAGGAAAACAGGACATCGACAGTGCTACAGCTGTCCCGGTAGATAAGCACCTGCAGAGCTTCATCCCATAGACAGTCCATTGGCATAAGGGTAAAACACGGTGCGGGGACACCCTACCTACAATTTGGATCAACCCTACTTCGCACAAGGAACTGGCTTTGGATTTGTTTGGGACTTTTAACAATCCCACCAGTTCTCTGGCCCCTTCTCCCACCTAGTTCTCCATTTCACTTGGTTTCTCCCTGTCTTCAGCCTCTTCCAAAGGCTCCTCGCTGTTTCTCTGTATAGTGGAGATGACTTGCAAAAAGAAGCCCTAGAGCTGCCTCCAGAGGAGCAGGTCCCCAAAGTTACAAGAGCAGTCATGCAGCAGAAGTTAGCAGAACAGACGGACATGGTTTGCAAACGGTACTCAAAGGTTTTGCATGTACGTCCAGATTTTTCCAGTCAAAGCTGCCAAGAAACAAGGCAATACTACATGAAGAGAATCAAGAAAAGAGATGGCAGATGTGGAGAAGGGCAGCCTGGCAGGAGGACATGATCCCTGTGGCTACCACGGTTGCTCACTGGGAAGCCATGTCTTACCTTTGGGGATTCCCAGCCGCTGTTGCTCTTTTGCGAAGCCGCTGAAGGTGGCTTTCAATGCCTGAGACATCATTTCTTTGCTGCTGGGAGTTAATAAAGGCACATCCGCACATTCCATATCTGAAAGAAGCAGGAGAGATAAATGGTCACAAGGGCATGGGATTGGGCAAGACGACAGAAGTCCTCATAACATTGAATTGTCAGAAAAACAGAGCAATCCATTTCATTTTTTTCTTCTGAAATTTTCACACCCAGACCTATAAATCCATACCCGGCAAGTCCGTGAGCAGACTTCTTAAATACAAGAAAAATAAGTGTGTTTATAGTACACCTGCGCTTGAAAGGCCATAGACAAGCCATGTCGGGTAAGCTAGGTTACACAGTGCACGTGGTCTCCCTACAAGCCAACCAGGAACACGCTACTGGAAATTTGATGGTGATATCTAAGACCTTTCCAGACATCAGCCTGCTGGGCTTCATTACCCCAGGTGGCATTTGGAGCCTGGGAGACAGCTGAGCAGTTCCAGACACCAATGAAGACAGAGTCCTACACCAGGGTGAACAAGAAAACAGGGAGAAAAGCATCTCTGAATTACTGTTCCACCTCTGGGCATCCCGGTCCAAGGAAAAGCAAGAGGGGAAAAAATTAATTTTAAAGAATCATGGGCAATCCTGGAAGAAGTAAGCTGACAGCGGGCTGAGGCAGGATGAAGAACCAGCAGAAAACCCATTTGAGGAGGGAGGGAAAACAAAGAGCTGGAAAATCCCACATTAGCACAGAGTTACATCATGCGCAGCCCATGGCAGGGAGCGATGCGATTCGGGTGAGTCACTGAACAATGCTCAGCCGCCCCCATGGGAGAGCGCAGGGCCAAGACAAGAGCCGGGCCTTGGAGTAAGTACGGAGGAGAAGCAAAGCTCTTCCTTTCTTTTTTTTTCCCCTTTTTCTAATTTATTTGGAAGGAGGCGGATATTTGTAGCCAAAGAGTTTCATAAACAAAAGCAACCATTTAAAAAAAACCCAAAAACTCCTCGATCTGAAGAAAGGTTTTGGCTCTTTTTCATATATTTTAAGCATTCCTGAAAAAAAGTCTTTTGCGGAGAAGGGAAGCCTCATGCAACCACCGTCTCAAACAACTGAACTTTATCGGTCTCACATGTAAATCTTCCACCTGAGGCTGGTTTAGCACTGTAGCCTATTGGAATTTTTTCAATGAAAACTGTTCTCAGTGGAAAAATGACAACATGCGCAAGCTCTTTTGGTGTTTTCATGAATGTCTGGATGTAGACATCAAAAGTCAAAGAATTCTCTGTTTTGTGGAAACCCTAGCCACCTCAGCTCACCATTGCTCCCAGTTAATTTAAGCTCTGATTTAATAAGCCATTATACCTGCAAAATGCTGGCAAGTGCTTGTTTCAAGCAGCGTTGAGCGCATCCCAAGGCACTCAAGTAATGATTTGCACGACTCTTTGCTCAGGTAGGACTACTAAAATTCCTGACACCAAGCCTCTCGGGACCCAATTCCTCTCCCTAACCCCACCACGTAAACCAAGGATTCCCTGCCACAGTGGAAATATCGGGACCTTCGAAAGCAAATAATACATTCAAAAGCTATTTGGCAAATTACACTTCATTATTTAGTGGACTTGGCTGGAGAGGGCACAGAAAAATGAGCAGCCACCCTCGCTATCTCTGTTCAACATCTGCTGCTTTGAGATAACACTGGGAGAAAGTGGTTCAGTGCCCCTTTCCCTTCATCCTCATGTTACATTTTAATGCTTCGCTTTCTGTGCTCTGTGGTTACAGGGACCACCCAGGAATCCGCTCCCCTCCACCGCCTGGTTAAACGGCAGTTCACTGCTCCCGGGTGCTATGGGAAGATGAGTCAGAGTTAGGCTAAGAAAACGTTTCTAACCCCAATTTTTACACTGAATCACTCACGAAAACCTGTGCAGAGATGACCTCCTCAGGCAAGCCACCAAGAGCGGCAGGGCAAGGTGAGGTGTGTGCAAAATTGTTATTTTATCTCTGCAATACAAGCGAGTACCTACCACCGATCCCCCCGTTTTCTCCTGCAGGATTCATGGGGTTGGGTTTGCACATACCCGGCAAATCAATTTTTCAGTAGCAGGGGATAAGGTTTCAGTTTAGTAAGGTGAACGCTGAGGTCTGCACAAACAACATGTCAAAACAGGGAAGACTTAAAAGTGATTCCAAGCGAGAGGTCATCGGAGAAGCAAACAGTCTATTTTCAAATTTAAAAAAAAAAAAAAAATTAAAAAGCAAAGTGTCAGAGGAAGGTTTCTATTTTAACACCAAAATAAACCAAAATGTGCATTTCAAGGCTTCTCCTTCAAAATACCTTGCACTCAGCACATTTAGGATTGAAACATCATCTACTTTTTTTTCCTGTTAGACCATAGCTACTAGCTAAAATTTCTTCAGAAGACAAAACAGCCAAAAAAGCCCCAAGCCTAACGCTTGCAGAAGCCTTATTTTAGTCAGCAGTGTCCCACATCTATAGAAAAGCTCACATGTGTAAAACTAAACGTGTTTGTAAAGCTCTGCATACGCATTTGTGGACAAGTCTTAGCCTTGTGATCTCAAACAGATGGGGGGACACAGGCAGGTTTTAATCTAAATTCTGCTGCTGATGGTTTTGAGATACTGAATTTATTTAAATATCATTTTCTTTGTTACTCTCTGAGAGTTCAGGCAGCGCAATGGGCTTTACCCGGCTCTGCCCGATGCAACTTAGCTGGGTGCAGGGAAGTTACTTCCTAGGGAGGAGAACCAAGCCCTGGTGATGTCCTGCAGACAAGTCCTTCATCTTCAGTTGGCGATGCCTAAAGGTCAGAGCCAAGCAGAATTTCAGTAACAAAAGCAAGCCGAGCTTAGCTCCCCCGGTTTCAGCTTTCACTGCCATCTGAAACCTGTTTCCAAGATTTTAATCAAATCTTGCACAAGTAAAATGTCTCCTTTTGTGTACCTCCCGCCGTCCACAAACTACACACACGCATGCATGTGTGCGCACACACGGGCTCGGAAGAAATGTATGGGAAGGAGCATTAGCCAGCACCAAACCCAGCTGGTACACCTAAGCTCAGTTTAGAAATTTCAGGGGTTTAATCCAAAAAGCAAGCGCCGCAGCAGGGGCCAGCCGACCACGGCGTTGCATCCCAGACTCGGTTTGCTGTACCATTTTTATGACGCCCATTAAAGCCTCATCAACACGGCTGCCACGTGCAGTTTGCTGCCTGGATGCCACGTCCTCCTCTTGATGCCACTGCACTGCCAGGAAACTGCGTTTGATTTTCCTCCTGGGAGACCAGGCAGGGTGTTATGGTTTGATTTTTAAATACTAACAGGAGTTGCAGTCACTCTGGAAAATTATGTCACCAGCATCTCCAGCATCTGTAGAGCAGAGGTAAGCCATTTGCCTTGCGTGGTGGGAAGGCGGAGTGGGACATCTATTCATCTGGCTGTAGCTTTCCAAAGCGAGGAGGGATCTGGGGGCTCTGTTTGAGACCCCGAAGGCTTCTCAAAACCGAACCTCTATTGTTCCTCCAGCTCCCTGACATCCCTGGGGATGGGACTTCAGAAAGACAAGAGGATAACAACCCTGACACAGCCAAAAGCCAGGACTGCATCCCTAGATGAATTTTATGCTAAGGAGGATCTGCCCAAAACCCACTACCCTACTTGTGTTAGGTGTTGCGCCAACAGATGTGGAGCCTGAGAGTAAACCAGCCAGCAAAGGGACAAAGAGGCCAAGATCACTGAGTTCATCTCCCAGCCAAATTCCCACTCTGCTCTCACCAGGCTCCGCATGTATAAACTATTGCTATGCATCTGATCTTTTTAAAGGACTACGATTTACAAACTTTAGGGATTTTGACCTTAAAATGCAAGTGACTCTGCTGCACGCCAAAGCATTAGCATCTGATTGCATAAGCAAAATAAATGGCAGTAAAAGAAAAAAAGATGCTCTGAGCAGGAGGATGGGAGCAAAGTCATTTTTCACCCGAATTTCCACTTGGGGTCAATGCATCTTTAAAGCTCCCCTCGGCCACTCACTTTTTTTCCCATCAGTGTGTCCTTGTCTGGTCCCCGCTATTTTACCCAGTAGCCTGTGTGTAAATGGATGTACGGCGGGTCAGGGTGGAGCCAGCTGACCCAGCGGCCTCCTCCTGCCCTTGCTCTGATGGATGGACACCAAGGTCAGGAACCCAGTGCTCTGTTGTCTCAGGTAAAAGCCTGCTCCCTGCCCAACCTCCTCGTCCTCCCTCTCCCAGACCTAACCAGAGACTAAGCCCACAGCATGCTGATACCACGAGGATTTTGGCCCTTTGGTGGCTTGAAAGAGGCACAGGGATAAGTTTGGGAGAAGATGCGTGTTCGTTTCAAACCAGATCATTTGCAGAGAGACAAGAAAATTCATCATGCTGGGACTGTGCATCCAAGGGCTGCACAAATTTGTGCTTGTCTCCTTCAAAAAACTTGTCCTTGAGCCCTGAGCTAGCCGAGATCCTCCTCTGAGCCCTCTTGCACTGCCCCACCTCGAGGTGTCCACGGTCCAGGACATTCCCCCACCACTGGATGTCTGTGATGGAGCAGGAGGAATTTCTCAAGAGGGTCTGCAAAGAGGGACATGGGTTTGCTCTCCTCCCCTCTTCCCGTGTGCCCACGGTAAGCCCATGACCACCAAGCCCCAAGACTTCCCATCTCCAGCCTACACCAAGCTCAACACTGCCCGAGCTTGTCCCCCCACTGCGCCAAGCCTCCTCTGTGCCAGTCTTCACGAGGACTAAAACTAGGGCAGAGTTAGGGATGAAACTGCTGAAACACGGCAGTTTTCCCAATACTCCCCAGCTGGCAGAGTTCAGCAGCCGAGAAACCTTTCTCAGGATAAGAACAGGCTGGGAAGAGGGGGGCCGGGAGCTGAGACCCTTCCCACGCTCCCCGATGAAGCAGCCCGGGCACCATGGAGGCATCATCTCCCCATCTCAGGTTTCCATCACCAGGCACCTCCACTCCCCCCAGGGCAGCTTTGCCTTTCCCAGGTGCCCCCCGCTCTAGAGAGGGGAAGCCCAGGCAAATAACCCCAGCTGAGCCCCCTGTTATTTAGGCAGGATTAGGCAAAAATTTGTCTGCACTTTTGAACTGTTTTCACAAGCGTTGCCTCTCACTCCCACGCAGGAAGCAGGAGAGGAGCCGGCCTGTTCCAATTAGGGCTCCTCAGACCAAAAGGGCAGCAAAATTTAGAGGAGGGGGGAAATGGAAAGCGGGACAGAAAGCTGGAAAAAAGGGACCAGAGGGAAAACTGGGAAGCAAGAACGGATGGGGAGATGGGGTGAGAAATGGGAGAGGCGTTTGCTGGGGATGCGGGGACGGGACAGGGGGAGAGAGGCAGAGGACCGGGCAGTACAGAAGGGAGATTGGATCCCCCTTCCTGCAGCAACTTGCCAGAGACCGGCCCTGTTTCCCTCTGCAAGGAATGGCACAGAAGGCACAGACATTTGCTATTTTAATTTAAAATAAATATATTTTCCATAAGAAAAAAAAGAAAAAAGAAAAAAGTCCTTTTTTTTTTTTTTGTCCTTCAAGCAGTGAAAAATAAATACTCTGAGATGAAAGCTGGGCTTCAAGAGAAAAACAAGAGAGGAAACCGAAAGCCCACACTGCTTAGCGCTGCAGAAAGCACAACAAAGCCGGCTTTCTTCCGGCATTCAGCAGCTTTCTTATGGAGATGTGGTGTGTCATGGGGGTGAGCTCTTCCCCTAAATAAAGGGCCTGAAAACTGTCTTCCCTAAATGCAGATAGAAGCATTTCTTCCCAGTTCAGACTCTCGGTACTTAGAGCATCACGGGGAGCGAGGAAGGGGAAAGGTTAAGATGAGGGTGAGACGTCAGGATGCTCTGCTCAGCCTCAGGCTCTGGGGTAAATTGCTTCACCCCTCTGTAATATGGAGACACCCTTGCATGGGTGCAAGCTTGCTAGAAGAGGATGCTCAGGGGAGCCCCGGAGGAGAACTGGACACAGAGCAACCAAAAGGTGAGGGAGGGTTTGTTTTGGCTCTGAGTATCTTGGAACTAGGCAGCAGCACCGGCAGGTGAAAGGATGCTTCGCCCACCATCCCGATGCTATCGAAGTCGCAGGCTTTGCCTGCTGCCCTCATTCAGGCTCCTTTCCGCTCCCTCTCTCTCTCCCCCAGCTTTATAATGTGGGTGTTGGATGGAGATCCTGGGAAAGCGGCATCCCCTGCAGTCCCAGGAGCTTGCAGGCTGGTGGTCAGCTCAGCACGTCCTCCCCGACTTTTGTGGGGGAGAGGAGGGAAAGAAGTGCTAGAGAAACCCCTGGACTGAAGCTAAGCAAAACCACAGGGCTTGAGTCAATGCTGGCTGCAATTACAGGAAAGTTCCCCCAGCCTCAGCAGGCAGGGACAGGACCTAGGGTTTGTCTTCCCACAGCAAGTCAAAACGGGGCTTCCCTCGGTGGAGGGCTTCGCTGTCTGTCCTCCTCATCTCAGCTGCTGGAAGGAGCACAGATGGATAAAAGCTAGCACCGGGCAGATGAGGCCACCTCTGAGGTTGGGGAACGTGGCCACGGTTTAACAACACTCGTCAAAACTATGCAAAGAAGTCAGCAAAAAGATTTTTCCATCAAGATGAAGCAATGAGGTTGTGCGATGAGGACGGCAGCATTTAGCTCCAGCGCTGCCATTAATCCAACACAAATCCCAAAGTTTGCACAGGCAAACACTCTTGAATCAGCTTTGAAACGCCTTCTGTCGCTTGAGATTTAACAGCGCCACAACTGAAAACTTGTTCAAGCCTTTTCTGAACCCGCCAGCCTGACGGCAGAGTCCAGGGTTAATGAGACCCATGCAAAGCCCGTGCGGAGGCTGAGCTCACAGGTCGGGGCTCTGGAGATAGCCAGACCAGGAGGCTGCAGCCAGCACAGAGACAGTGAGGAACAACCTCCACGTGCCCAAACCACTCCTGCTCAGGAGTCGAAACCTCTTTTTCCAGCTGTCAGGCCCTTATCGTCCTTCACCATCCCTCTTTCCCAATCAAACATCACATGAGCTGGGGCATCCCCTCTGAAGATAGGATTTGCATCTCACTTTCAGGCTTGTTTGCCTTCCATCCTTCCTTAGGAGGGCTGGGAGGACACTCCCTGCCTCGTGCAAACCTGTGAGACGTGCTTCCCCTGTGATAATTCGCTCTAATCCCCGCTAACCACGCTGCTAAAGAGCTCTAATCCCCACGCACAGGCACACACGCGCTAATGGGAGTGCAGGGTGGGCTCAGCAAAGCCTGTAATGGACACCCAGCCCCGACCGAAAGGAGGTCAAGTGTAAATAGCAAGTCCAGGTCATGCCCGTGTCAGCTGCCCTGCATCAGTGCTTCAGCTACAGGAGACGCTCCTCTGCAAACAAGCGGCTAAAACCTGGCTCCTCGCAGCCCAAGTCTCAGCAGCGAAGCTCAAATTGCTCAACAGCAAAAAAAAAACACTACAAAAACCCAGCGGTCCCCACCGAACAAACAACTAGATATTCATTTGCTTCTTGGAAGGGTGCCCGAGGTATTCAAATGGCTCACGCCTGGGACCAGAAGCCTCTTGAAATTCCTTGCTCTCTTTGGGCTGGGCTGGGAGCCCTGCAAGGCCAGCCGTGCCGGCTTCACCGCCCTGAAGATTTCCACAGCCACAAGAGCGTGGCCTGAGCCCTCCCAAAGCAAACCCATGGGTGGGCTCCGGCACTCCCCAGAGGAGACAGTGGTTCAGGTTGTCCACACCCAGCGCTTCCCACCATCCACGAGAGCATCCATTTCTTTCCAGCCAGGTTAAACCCAGGATTTCTGCTGTTCTCACCTCGGATCTCTGATTGATGATGCCATTTCTGGCACCTTCAATGAAGAAGTGATGTGACCGGAGGATTTGTCCCTAGAGGAGGATGCATCCCAGTACCCTGACATAGATTTACCCTAGGGTGCAACAGCACATACAGGATGCTACTGTCATCATACCTGAGCAGTTCAGATTGGGCATTTCTCTATCCAAACAAGCTCTTGCTCTCTCCTCTAGTAATCTCCCTCTCCTTCATCAACCACGGATATGGACAGACATTAATGGGGATTCATTTCCAGTGGTTCCAGCTGCTTGCTCCAAAGAAGGATGGGGCTGCCAAACCACACGTGATAGTCTCCCAGAAAAGGGAGAGCAGAGATTTTGCAAGGCCAGGTTGAGGTTAATCTGCAGTACATTGTGCGAGGAAGATGCTGTCAGGATCGGAAGCGTGAAAAGGGAAGGCTGAGGTCTCTTGGCAGGGCTGTCCCCTCACAGCAGGGCTAAAGGCCAAGGAACCTTCAGTCATGTTGAGCTCTTTCATCACCCACAAAGAGATCCCAACCCTTCTAAGTCAGCTCAAACACACCTGAGGAACACACTGTGCCAACACCTTTTGTAAGCAGCTACACATGACCTCACATCTTGGAATGGTTTCACTGCGGATCCACGGCCACATGAAATGACTCCGTGTCCAGAATGAAAAAACAATTACTTGTGCTGCCCATCACCACAATACGACACACTTCTGATGCAGACAGACTCCACAGATGTCCCTGCTGCTGGCAGCCCACTGGTCCTAAAAAGGAGCCTCAATTCTCCTTGACTCAGGAAGGGATCAGACATACAGACACTCAGCCAAACGCCTCCAACCCATCCGTCCCAAGGAATTCCCCAACTTTCACTTAATTTTCAGCCCAAGTCCTGCATAAACTGATCTGCGTCCCAGCCTTAGCCCTTGCCCCTAGGCTGAATCAATGCCACGTCATGCCAGACACGAGGGTACCACATGGCAGGACACAGTCTGAAGTGCCCTCAAGCTAGGATGATGTTCAACCTCCAAAATATCTCTCTCCACATCAAAGCCACTCTCCTCCACTCACCAGCTCTCTCATTCATACAAGAATGTTTGTTAAAGCTGGAAGGGTTGGACCTGCTGTAGACGTTGGTGGTGTCCACACAGTAAAAATGCCCAGTCACAAGTGGAAGGTGCGGACAGATATTCCTACAGCATTCCTCAAGCCTGGGATATCTCCGTATGTTGCAGAGTGCACGGAACCAGCCATGCAGAAGGGATCGAGCCGATGACGAGGAGCAGAGGCTCGGCAGCTCCGGGTCACCTCCCGAGCACGCACGCTGCCCCGGGGCAGCAAGCTACGGGGGCGAAGCTTGCCACATCACTCTGCAGCTGCAGATTCCTGCCACCCGTCCCACCCCCACCTCCGCAGCCTCCCCGGCCAACCCTTCCCTTCAGGGCAATGCCAGCCAGACGTACAGCCAAGCGATAAACCACGGCCAATTGCTCAATGGGAGGGTGCAAGTTGCAGCATATAACATCCCCCATGGATTGCAGAGGGATTGCTGCTGCTGCCTTACCCAGAGAAAGCCCTTCTTCTGGTATTAGGGTTTTGATAGCATCTTTTTTTTTTTCTTTTCCATATAGCAGGGAGCATTTCAGCTCTGCCCAGGAAGCACAGGCAGCACTCAATGAGCAAGGCAAGTCTGTGTGGAGGAGAAGAAGCTCCTGTCCTCACACGGTGACCATCAGGTCCCCATCTCACCACCCTTTCTGCCCAGGAACCTGCCACCACACACGAGGACTCCACGTCTGTCCTCCCTTATCAGGCCAAGCTGTCCAGTTGTCTTCACAGTTAGCAAAGGAGAAGAGGAGAGATTAGGATATTTAGCTTTGAAATCAAACAAATAATTGTACAGGCTTTTGCAAACAGATCAGGGTTGGGAGGTCAGAGTGCAGCTGGTAAATCTCAGCACTGTTTGCTCTGACTAAATAATATTAGACCAAGGACAATCAATCATTTTAATCAACAAAATTATTTATAATTCCTTAGAGCAAATAGCCAACTCTGCTAGCAGCTGCCAAGAGATGGCGGGTAGCGTAACGATCCACATACCTCTAATTCCCCTGCACTAGATACAGATCTTTGCATCACTGGATTTACTGCCTCTGAAGACTTGCACTTGCAAGTACCTTGACCCCTCTCTGAAGGTATCCTTCCTCCCTCTCTGTGGCTCACAAACACACAACAGCCTCCTGCAGCTGAAAACAAAACCAAAGTAGCTCGCAATATTCACTCCAAGCATCTTCCCTACGCTAGCTGCATCTCTCGGCATGTAACAGGACAGCAGAAAGAACCAACCAAACCGAAGAGGCAAAAAAAAGATGCTCAAAGCAAAGGACCTGCTCTCTTTGCTTTGCTGCCTGAGCCGGCCCCATCTCCTCAGTTCCTCAGGCAGCCCTCAGGGCTGTGACTCCACTAAGGCCACAAACGACACCTGTGTGAGCACCATCCATGTCCCAGCCCACAACCAAGAGCCACTCGCGCTCTACACCCATTGCACACTGAACGTTTCCACCCACCAGCCCTCAGACGGGCGTGCTTTGCACAGTGGTAGCAGGCCCCAGGAGCCCCAACCGTGGAGGATTTTGCTGGCTGGGCTGAAAGTCGTGCAAGCAAAGGTATCGCCGGGGCAAGGCGAATGAGGGTCAGCTTCACGTCGGCCTTGGGGCCAGGAGGGGACGAAGGACAAGGCCATCCATGGATGTTGCCATTCAGCCTGACACCGTTTCACCTCCCTGTCCCTGGAGAGTGAACCAAGCTGCTCAGCTGCTCCAGTGATGGAGGCTAGAAAGGGCCTTGGGAGAAACCTGGGAACCAAAACTCTCCAGCCCATGCCGGAGAGAGTGCCTCAGAAACACCGCTGCCAAAACGATTTAATTTCACGATGTCCCAGAAATTATTCTCCCGGTATTATTATTTTTAAGCAGACAAGGAAACAAAAGTGAAGAACAAGAGGATTTTCCCAAGCACAGCAGGCAGCTGAAGAGCCCCGAGATTGAGCCTCCTTCATCCCTGGGCAACCACAGATCTCCTAGGCTTTGCCCCTTGCAGGCTACACCATCCAACCTCCAGGTTATCAAGCATCCCCACGCAGGAGAGCAAGGGTTTTCCCAAATGACCCCGGGAAGGTCTCCTCTTCCAGCTCTGACTTCTAGGAAACTTCCCACAGGGGAAGGGACCAGCACAGAGATTGGGCTGAACAAAGCCCTGGGAAGATGAAGAAGGTGGGCGTGAGCTGGGGAAGGCAGCCAACGATGAACTGGGCTGCCCCATCAGCTTCAGTCATCCCCATCCCAGAGCCAAGGGTTGTCCAGGACAGGGATTATGTCACCTATTGGCCTCAGCCTGGAGAGATGGGAGAGTAAAGGGCTGGAGAAATCAGAGCGGCTGGAGGTGCTCAGATCTGCCCAGAGGAAGCCTGAGCTTGGAAACCTCAGCAAAGGCTGGCGGGAGAGAAGCTGAGACACTCGCAGCCCTCGCATCCACCCCGCGTGCAGCATCCGGAAGCTATTAAGGAATTACAGCCTCTCTGGCCCCAAGCCTTCCCCGGCAGAAGTGCCTGGGAGCAGATGGTGAAAGGGCTGATTGAATTCGGCTGCTCAGGCCAAGAGGCTATTAGGAGGAGACGTAAATGGAGGAGGGGGTGGACCGGGTGTCATTTGGTGACTCGGGAGCTGGGAGCCCTTGCCAGGAACTCCGGGAATCCTCCACCGACCGTAACAAACTTAGAGGAGCTTCAGCAGGGCCCTGGATGGGTGGCTCAGGGGTGCGACCCTCCCCGTTGCCCTCGGCAGCTCGGCCCCAAGCTCCTGCTGCTTAGGGGCTGGGCTGAAATCGTAAGTGTACGGGGTGCGGGAGCCACAGCCTGGTTCCTCTCCCCAGGGATCTTCATCTCAAAAGGCAGCACGGCCACCGCAGTGGATGGGGACCTTTCCAGGGAAGCAGGACGCCTGCAGAGCCCCGTGTCCCTGAGGTCACAGCCCCAGGAGCTGCATGCTCCCAAGCCTTGATCCCAGTTGTACAAAGGAGGTACGGAGAGCTGTCAGCTCAGCAGCCCTGCCCGCCCACGGGGCCAGCCTTCCTCCCAGCAAAATCCAAGTTTCCAAAGATCCTTGATTCCCAACCTGGTCTAATCCCACCCCATCCCCAGCACTGGGCATGGGACCAGACCTCCCAAAGTGCCTTCAAAAGAGGATGGGACTCAAGTGACTCTGGGATGGGGAGGAGGTGGGGAAAAAAGGCCAGGGTGAGTGAGACACGTAGGATGAAAAAAAGCCAACGGGCGAAAAAGCACAAATACAATTTTTAAGTCATCCATGGTGCCAGCTCCACTGAAGGTAATGCTGGTGCCTGAGCAAAAACCAAAACTGCCTGGGGTCAAAGGAAGGGTTTAAACCCCTCCCTGGGAAGTGGGGGAAGAAAAAGGAGGAATGACCCAAAAATCAACACAACCTCAAGCTCTGGGCTCCCTGCCCTGCCAAGCCAGCTCCAGCTCCCCGCACCCCTGTGCCCTGCGGGGGGACAGACACCAGCTTCGGGACCCCACGCCACCCCCACCTACGAATCCATCCCTCTTTTTCCAAGGGAGAAAGGTCCATCGAGTCCCCCAGCTGACTGCCCCAGCTCCCCCAGGTTGGGAAAGGAGGGCTCTGCCGGAGGGGCGGGCGCAGAGTGCTCCGTGACCGTAAGGGGATCTTTTCAGAGCAATCTTTTCCGAGACAAGTCATGAGATTATTTCTTGCCTGGAATTTGCTCCCGCGGTTCCCATCGGCCCCGGACTGCTGAGTCAAGAGACCGCCGGGGCTGTGCCCTCCAGATGAGTAAATAAATTGCCATGGGGAGTGGTGGGGCGGCTGGCGGGGGGGGACGGCGCCCGGCGGGGCGCGGGATGAAAGGAGGGAGGGGACCCGATGACTCCTCGAGCCTTCGGCCAGGGATGCAGCCCGGCTTGGCAGTCGGCTTCGCTGCTGCTTTGCAACGCACCGAATTAGTCACCGGCAGTTACACACGCTGGCGCACAGCTGTTTAAAGGCACACTATCCCTCCTCTTTGCTTTTCTTCTTTTCCTCTGGGGTTTTTTCCCCCCTTCTTATTTTTTTTTTTTTTTTAATTTATTTAAATTTTTTTTTTTCAGGCCTAACTCCATTTTTCAATGAGTGCTTGGGATCAGCAGCTAGCAAACTCCCAGGGAAGCCAAGGAAGAGGCAGCCTCCATCATAGCCTGAAGACATCAAACGGCTTGGGCTAGCGACGAGAGGGCTGGTCCAGCCCGGGACCAGCTCAGAGCAGGGACAGCCCCTCACTCCCTTGCCTCCTCATCCCGTTGGCGTTACGGTGGTCCGACGGGCAGCCAAGTCACTCTATAGGATCCATATGTCCCCCGCCGCTCGGAGCTTGGCCATTTGAAAGCAGGAACGCGCAAAAGTCATCCAGCTCGAAGGCAAAACAGGCGCACGGCCGGGGCCTTTCAAGTTGCAAGCTTTAGAGCCAGCTTCAAATCTGGAGCCGCTTAAAAGGATGGAAACCAGCCCCAGTGACTAACCACCCCGCTGGGCCACGGCTACCGTGACAGCTCCGAAACAACACTGCTGATGCTGGAAAGTGAAACTTTCCCAGCGCCGCAGTGGCACCGGGCTTCCCAGAACCAGGGACAGCCCTCTGACATCAAGCCCAAATTTCTTCGCATCCCTTCAAAAGGACAGGTCCAAGAAATGCCAGAGGGTCAGGGTACGGGATGGGGAGCCACGATGCTGCTCCTGACCTGCCAGACTCATCTGCCGCCTGTTGCTAATTCTGGGGATTGAGTAAATGAATTTTTCTCCACCTCCAGCTGCAAACGAGGAGGAATTGCGTTTACTGACCTCACAAAGCAGCCTGGAGAGATGGAGTGGTTGGGTAACATGCCTTGAGCATTTTAAAAGAGAAAGCACTTGGCATTGCATTTTAAAACCGCTCTTAACAATAATGTGTAAAAAAAGAAAGAAAAAAGATCCAAATTTCACGTGTTCCCACTACATCTTTTTTTAATTTTCCAGTGGAAAAAGCCAGGAATACTCAGCTTTTGCAAGTTTGTTCTTCTGACTGTTCAGGTTTCAGTAAACAATTTCTGAAAACTAAAAGGTAAAAAAAAAAAAAAAAAAGCCTTGCTGCTTCCAGAACACTGACCAAAATCAAGTGGTTTTGTACAAACACATGCAGACACCTACCAAAAAAAAGAAAAAAAACTTTCATGTGGGTCAAAAAGCCACATTTTGATTATTGTGATACATGGTGTTGGGGGGAGGAGGGGGATGAAACAGAAAACAAACCCCAAAGCGCTTCCCAGTGTTCTGCTCCAGTTTCTGGGGTCTACTGGCTGCAACGTCAATGACAGCTTTCCCTTAGTCAGTAGTTTGATCCAGAGACCTCCGAGGGCATCCCGGGAGAGACAGCATCCCCGCGGAAACCCCAGCCCAGGCCTCCAGCCACCACGAGGACACACAGCCTTCGTGGTGCTGTGCAGGACACTCGGTTCCCAAAGGGACACAGGGCTGAGCCATTCGCCTCCCCCCCCCCAAGTCTAGCTCCCTGCCTAAATCAGAGTAAACCAGTACAGCCAAACTGGAAGTCCCGAGAGGCGGAATGGTCCTGGCCTTCCTGGTGCTGCAGAGGAGACAGAGAGGTGCACAAGGGCTTAACGCAGACCGTAATTAAACCTAAATACTGACAGTAGAGGCAGACCTGGAGTACATGGCTGAGGACGCTCCCACATTTCTGCTGCAGAGTAATGGGGGCACTGTGCCTCAGTTTCCCCTAAAACTAGGTCTCATCAAGCCTTTCTTCAACATCTTTTGGGGTCAGAGGCCCCAAAAGCATAATGTATTTAGAAAAAAAAAAAAAAAGCAAGGTCCCACTGGCTGGCTTCTCCTGCGCTCCCCACCAGCCATCTGAAGAATGCCTTGGAATCACGTCAAATATTTGAAATGAGATGGCAGGGAGAGGGGGCACGGGGAGGGAAGCGCGGGGGGGGAGCCGCTCAGCTTTTGACTCAGTGTCTGGCTTCCTTCATCAAACCCACATTCCTACTCATGCCATCACCCTCCGGGAAAGTGCGACAACGTACATAATCCATGTGGAGCCAATTTAAAATCCCCTCCGTGTAAGAAAATGCATTTTGTTCATTAACAAGCTCTGAATGCTTAGCTGGGGTTAGGAGTCGGTCTGCAGCTCCACAGCCACGGCCTGCAGGAAAGCAATCCCCCCTGCAAAACCCGCCTGGGTGCTGGAGGATGCTGAGTCAGCACAGCTCAGCCCACCGGCCACTTGTCGCAATCCGAATAACACCGGGTTTTCGGCAGTAACCACCTGAGATGGAAGTCTTTGGCTCTTCTAGCTTTATAGGAGAGGTTTAACAGGAGTAAAAAAGTTGCAAAACAGAGGATTGCCGGAGCAGGGGATTGCTGCTGGGTCCAACACCAGCCACAAGACGATGAGGATGCGAATTACATCCCCAGAGCCCGACCAGCTCCGAGGCAGACAGAGCCCTGCCACTTCGCACATCCCAATCCACAACGGGGGCTGCCGCCAGCGCACGGCAGATAGCTGAGGGCTCGCAGTGACCTTCAGGTCTCATTCCCAAACCAGAGGGAGTCACAGAAACAAGGGGATTTTCCTCTCTGGGAAAGAAGGCTGCTATTTCTTCCTTGCATTTGTAATATTTTTCTGGCAGGGAACATTTCTCTGCGGGCTGCGTGGCTACAAGAACCAGATGCGGGACTGAACGGCTGCGCTGCACCAGCACGACACGCTGGCTTCTTGCAAACAACCTGTGCAGTGCACGGAGCCGGTCGCTGGAGCCAGGCACTGACAACCATTCAAGGCACACCAAAAAATTGTGCGTGGTCAGCAAGTCCTGGGGAGGCAATGGGGAAAAATGTATCACCTGCACGGACAGATATTGCCCCAATGACTTGATGATGCTCACGGGACTGAAAAGTAAATCAGGTCTCAGATTTTTGCCGGTTGAGTGGGGAAAAAAAAACCCAACAGCCTCAACACAAAACTGTGCAGTTTCACCTCACGGTTCAGAAAGATGCGAGCAGCGATGGAGAGCTCTGGCTTTGCCCCCCATCCAGGGCTAAAGAAGCCAAAAGTTCCTCAGAGCCTCCCACCACATTCAACAAGGGAACAGATCAACTTAGAGCACTTCTGAAAGCAAGCGCCAAGAGCTTTGCCTCCATCTAAACACACGCAGCCTTCCAGAAGCTCGGGCTTTGCATGCAAACATTTGCAGTCTGTTAATGCTTTCAGATCCGGCGAGCATTTACAATCTAGATATGAAGGCTGAGCCTTTTAACCAAATTACAAACTGCAACCACCCTGATTTTTTTTTGCATTTTTTGCCACCTCTCTGGACCTGACATCAAACTATGTATCTCCTCCGGACTCAAGTCCCTCCTGTGTTCAAGGAAATATTCAGGCAGGTAAAAGCGACTTGCAGATTTGCATATTTTCACATAATTACCACCGAAACCTGTGCAGGAGTCACAGGCACAAATCCTCAAATCTGGGGAAGCTGGATCAGGCAGAGACAGATCTATAGGCTGGATGTGTGGGGCCACACAGCAGGATGGAACCCAGCTTTGCTGGGGTCACCTTCTCATCTGAGACCACTAGAGAGACGTTATCTCCCGAGTCATCTCGCGATTTTGTGATCTGAATGACTCAAGTGGCCCCCCCCCCCTTCAAATTCCACTGCACCTGGGAAAAATGTAGGAGCTTGTAGGAGAATCAATAAATATTTATTGTTTAACCAGCAGTATTTTGACTGGAGATGTAAGCATGGCCCAACGCCAGCAAAACCAGAGTGTTCTTGGCCAGCGCTGCAAACAAATTTTTTTCTGTATCTAGTTGGAAGATTATAAACTACACAATGAAGAGAAAAAAAAAAAAAAAAAGAGAAAAAAAAAAGAAACACAGGCATCAAGCAGCTTAGTCACGGAAGAGGAACAAAAGAGTCGAGAGGCATAACTATGTCGCGGGTTAAAAACCAAAAAGGGGGATGCAGGCCCAATTTTTGGCTGTGAGACAACTGTACAATTTATATCAGCTACAGAAATGTCCCACTGGCTTCTGCAGCGATGAGGCTTTACGCTAGATCAGAGGATATATCCCCGGCTTCAGTGGAGCTACGCTGACTTGGACAAGCTGCAAACCGGCCCCTGACTTGCCGTCGAGAAGCAAACACGGGGAGTCATGTCTCGACCTACGGAGGCACAATTCTGCGCCCATAAGGAAGACCCCAGTTTCTGTGGGGATCCCCCAACCTCACAGTGCAATGAAGAGTCAGTCCCTGGCTTCAGGGGTATTTTAATGCTACAGTAAGATAGACCATTCCCTCCTTCTTCACTTCAATAAGTCCCCTGGCACCATCCTCCCAAGCACAGGTCTTCCCCCAAGCAGAATTTGTAAGCCTGGAAGATGCCAGCAGCTCCATCCTTTGGATCCATTCCAGGGACAGCAATGACACTTGCTCTCCTAAGTCACATAATTTGCTCGCCTTGCACCCGTGCAAGGAGCAGCTGACAGCACAAAAAGGAAAAGACCCTTTCTTCCTCAAAATCCCATCTGATCGGTACCACAACAGCCATTCAGGATGACATATCTGCAAGTTTGCATCCCTAACCCCTATTCAGACAAAAATCTGGTCTTACTCACACCTACCTCTTCCCCAAGTGCCTGAGATGTATCTGCTCTCACCGAAACAGCAACTGGTGAAGAACACCAAGCCATTTTGCCTCCAGCATCAAACTGTAATGCCAAGGTCTTGTCACGGGACAACCTTTGCGCCCTAAACCCCGTCCCTGCTGCCCCCCTCGCTCAGCCCCACAGCCACGACCCATTCAGGAGGATGCTCTCCCTGCTTTTGCACAGCAGCGTACTCAAAACCTGGCTCCCTTGGTAAAAGCCAGCGTGCCGCAGTCCCACTGGAGTGTGCACGCTCCGAGCTCCTCGCTGCCTGCCTGCCAGCAATCTGCCATGGATTTGGGAGAGCGGGATGGCATAGGATGTGCTCATCAGCTCCCTTTGGAGAGCTGGAGCGCAGCATTCCAGCATGAGACTGTGTTATCCCTTCATTTTATAAGGCCTATCAAAGCATGGCACGCTGTAATTACATGGCAAATTAGCGGCCACTTGGTGTAACAACACTGTAATTACACAGTTGTTATATGCTTTGGGGAGTTTATGATGAAAAAGTGGAAGGAATGGGGCTTTGCTCCTTTTTTCCTGGAAATCTCCCTCCCTGTACCCAGGTTTAAAATGCTGTAGTCAGGGATATGCTTTCGTCGGTGTATCCCTGAAGGAAAGGTCTACAGAGTTGCCCTCTTTCCACCTCTTTTCACAATTTTTGTCCCTTAAGTAGACAGAAGTTGACACTAAAAAAAGCAGGAGCAGGTGACAGCCAGGTGCAGCCAGACCCCTCCCTCCTGGGAAACTCTCATTCCCCCATCCTAGCTGGATACCACAGTAATGGGCATTTTGTAAGTGCATAGAAAGATAATTGCTCTTTTTCAGTTCAAATTCTCACCTCCTCCACAGGCAATCAGCAGCGAAAATGCCAGAGGAGCCCAAAGCCCTCAATTTATTAGAGTCTCTTGTTGGCTGATGATTCATGCCCACACAGAGCAAAGCACAGCCAAAGCCCAGCTCTCACCTTTGCTGTTAACGCAGAAGCAAAAGCATTCACAAAGATGCCGGATGCAATTCTCTGCATCCCTGAAATCACTTCACCTTTCGGTGCTTGGTTCCTTTCCTCAGGCTTTGCTGGGCTTCCAGGCAAACGCTCTGGCATTTTGTGTCCCGGTGAGGACAGGTAAATGTTCTTCCAGTACAACTGATGCAGACGAAGGGACAGAGGACATCTTGAAGCGGAGAGGGAAATTCTGGTGGTGTTCTGCTGCTCTGAGTTGCATCCCACATGCGAAAACGTGACCATGCAAGCCACCAACGAGACCCATCTCCTAACGGCAGCAGGGAAACTGAGTCACACAGTGGCTGATACAGCTGTAGGGACAGCCTGGAGTCTGCTGTGCAAGCACAACGCGGGATCGAACCTTCCTTTTTGGAAGAGAAGACGTTCCAAGACCCTGTGCACTACTCTTATCCCCAACCAGCTCAGCAAATTGACTCCCCTTGAATGGGCTGATCCAGCTGTGACCCCATTCTGTGCACACATATGAAGAGCTGGGAGCGAAGGTACAGCTGGAAACTTGCCCTCCCTAGACAAGTTAGATGGAAGGATGAAGGATCCCATCCCAAGACGGTAATGAAGACGCATTCTGACTCGTAAAGCACTTTGCCATTTCCCTGCAGCGGAGGAGGGTATGCATTTGCCAGAAGACTCGCTTTAAATGCAAACTCCCTTATTTGCCTGCACTGAAAGTGAAACCAAAGGACAAAAAGACAAGATTGACCTGGCTGTGGGAAGGGGAAACGTGATGCAGGCAGATCCTCACTCTGCACATACACTGCATAGAAGCTGTCCGCTTCCTTGTACCCTGCAGCAACCACGGCAGGAGAAATCTTGCTTCAGCCCTGACTCGATGTTGTCCCAAACCTTAAACAGAGGGAAAGGTTCTTGCCAGATAAAAATACACCCCTGGGATGCCACCCACACACAGGCTGATGGAAACAACATGTCTGTCTCCCAGCTGTCCTTAGGGCAGGCTTGGGAAGTGTCGAAACGCACGGGGTCCTTCCCTCCCCGAGCAATCAGGATTTCTATGCTGAACGCGCACAGAGCAAGTCCTCTTTTCAGGCCAGGCAGGAACAAGTCCACCACCGTGCCCTGACACACCTCCAGAGAAAGGCAGGAAGAGGGGGAGCGGATGCAGGAGGACGAGGAGCCCAGCATCTCCATCTCACCTGTGATGCCCACCATCACCACCACCAACCTTCTACAGTACCAGCTTCATTAGCAAGAAATGTCGTTATCTCTCAGTACCTGGGAATCCCAATTACACACTGCCAGCTTCCAGCAAGGCTTGCGGAGCTGCTTGTAACTCCGACCACAGAGAACAAACAGAGCTTTGCAGAATTGGAGGAAACAAATTGATTTGCAGAGGGCAGCATTTACCAGTCACAAGGTTAAGTTCCTGTTAGGGTTGATTTTTGCATGGTTTGGGGTTTTAACTGCCTGGAAAAAAACTGGTAAACTAAGTCCCACTAACCCATTGGTGGATCAGTCATATATATCTGCCATCAGAAGTGATGCTACCATCTATTCAATCAGATTCTTATCACGAAAACCCATGCACATATGAGAAATATATTAAAGGAGAAGCCCACCACTGTGGTTTTCTGGCTCCTGACCTGCTCATCTCACTCACACATTCTTGTTGGCAACAGCGGTGGGGGGGGAATTTGGCTTTGGAAGCTTTGTACAACTTCACATCCCTTTCAGGTTATTTTTAAACCATTTGGACCCACTACAAATCCCATCTAACTTTTACACGCAGAGGCTGCCTGCACTTGCGGGTTTGGAGCAGGGTTTTATTTCGGGGGAGTGAGAGGGGGATGGTACTGGGCGGCCAATGCATCTCTGCAGTTTTACGGGGCATCAAGCACCTGGCACATTAAACATTTTGCACAATTGAAAACCTATGCCTGTAATGACTCTCCCTGTGTAAGGTTAACCCTATGGATACCGTGAAACAAATCTGCTTTGCTGCTTGCTGGCATGTAAAGGAATGAGGGGCTGGACTCCTTCTCAGCCAGGTCAATGCCCATTTTGAAAAGAAGGGCAATGGGCACATTTGGTGGCAGATTCAGCAACCAGATCCAGGGCTGAACAATCAGGGAGCAATTAAGTCCCAAACACAGCCCAAAACAGACAGGAGGAGATTAAAGTTATGTCCCCTATACAGGACATCGCTGGATCCCAGAACCGTAAGCATCCATACTCACTCTCCCAACATCAACCCGCCCAAGCAAGAAAGCTTCAGCATTCTCTAAAAAGTTCGAGGGGAAATGAGGTTAAGCCAGCTAATTGACAACATTGACCTTTTTGGCTCACAGTGTTAGAGCAGCCACCAAAACAGAAGCCACTGCAGCTTAAGTCGATAGGGAGTCAGCTCTTTTTTACCTTTTTGTTTTTTGTTTTTCAGCATTCTTCCTGCCAAAGTTTAAACTTCGAGTCAACTCTAAAAATTGTTTGCTGACCTAAGCTGCAAAAGAGCTTTCACGGAGAGAAGAGAATGAACTTAAGGCAGCGCAAAACACCGAGTCCTCACTTTAGGCACAAGGTAATTACATTGATCAAGGCTCAAACCCCTGAACAACACAGACGCCTCTGTAACATGCTCTCACCCATGCCAGGAGATGTGTAAATTTAAACAGACACTTTGGTCTGAACCAAGAAATAAACCCCACATCCTCCCAAGCCCTGCCCCGACGTGGTGTTGTTCTTATCCCTTCTCTTCCCCTGCAAGCAAGCAGACTGCCATCACAACCTGAAGCGCAGGAGTGAGCCTCCAGTAAACGTTCTTTTCACCAAAGCTTTAGGAAATAGGCACAAACAGGTCCTCAACTCCACCAGAGCCTCTCATTTAACCTGCATAGGTGCTTTGGAAAGTCATCCTCAGCGTCCCCTTTGCATTTTGAAGCCTGGCTGTTCAAAGCCCAGCCTGAGAGCCAGGCTCAGCCTTGCTGTCAGAGGCACTGAGCACCAAACTAGCTCTCACCAGAGACCTCGTCCTCTCTACGTGCGGGTAGAGCGGGAGGATGGAGCACGCAAAAGACACTCTCCCCGCATCAGACACCGCGTAGCCCACCGGTGGCAGATCCCCTAGGCATGTGCTGACTTACCGGAGCTCTCATCCTGCACAAGCACCTATTTATTTTAAGTCTAAGCACTAACCCTCGTGCCGCTCCGGCCCCCCTTGCACTCCAGCAGTCAGCTGTCATTTCATTTCCCACATACAGCCTGAAATCGTATCGCCTGGCAGGAGCTGAGCCCCCTTTCTGGGTTTCCTAGAAACTTGCTAACTGGCAAAGAAACACACAACTCTAATCTGATTTTCTTCATCGCACCGGCGCTGCACAAAATCCAGCAAACCTCCACTTCAGTACAGTCGCAATTACAGCAGGGAGAGGTGAAGCACCAGGAGTCATTTCGCCCTCCCTTGTACCCAGAAAAAGAAGGTTTTTTTCCTTGCAGACCCTCCAAACCCCATCCTCTACCTCGGCTGAGCAAGGCAGAAATCAGTTGAGTGTCTAGGGTCAGCAGGCAGTCAGACGACATCAGTATGCGAACAACAGCCCTTATTATGGTAAAGGCTCAACTATTAGAGTTAACCACAGCCAGCAGCAACTAAACTTATCGCTACAACACACAAAAAAAAAAAAAAAAAAGAAACCACAGTAACATGTTGCTATCTTCTCTGATAGCTTCTGCACCCTTCCTCCACCCATTTCCCCAGCTCCAAAGAGGAGGGGGGGAAAAAAAAAATCAAAGCAGCAGGCTTTTCTGGTTTAAAAGCGGTAAATCTAGAGGAGGTACGGCTGGAGTTTTGTTTCCCAAATACCAGGAGTGCTTGGACCACACAAGACATTTCCAGCGAAGGATGGAGGGGGACGTAGACCCCAGAGAAAGAGCTTGTGCAGGGCTACCAGTCCTGGCATGGCTCACCCACTCGGGAAAAGGTGGGGGTCTGCCGGGGAGCTCATAAAAAACCCCAAAACATCCGAGTGCATCTCTCCCGCCTCCCAGCCGGAGGTGCTTGCCTACATCCCCGCAAGGATGCCAGAAGCATGAGAAAAGAAGGCTGGAGGGGCGGCGGGTTGTTTTTTTAAGAGAAGCGGCGGGGTGGGGGGGGTG
>VXBL01000869.1:115545-159579 GCA_013400195.1 Aramus guarauna | reverse complement strand
GGGAGGGGGGCGGTGTCAGCGCATCCAGCACAAAGTTGGGTGCTGCTGCGCCTCTGCCCCAAGCTCTGCTTGCATCCCCGAACACGAAGCCAAAAAGAGAGTTGCAGTTTTAGCACGGGAAAACGCCGCTGGCTGAACGCAGCCCTGAGCTGCAGCCGCGGCGGCCTGCCGAAAACCCACGTTTCTTGAAAGCGGGCCAGCTGCCTTCACCCTGCCTGTCTCAACACGAACTGCCACCTTCCACGCTCGCATCACCCTTCCACGCTCGCATCACCCTTCCACGCTCGCATCACTTGGAGCGGCCTGATCCACTCCCGCCCGCAAGCACGGTCAGGGCAGAGCGTGTGTGCACTGGCACGCTCAGTCGTGTGGCGATGGGTGACGGCCAGGGGCGGTTGTTGAGGGCCTGCTTTGTACAGGTGGGAGGGCAAAAAGCTTTGGGAACTGACTGGAGAAAAAGCATCTTAAAGATGCAAGATGGATATCATGCCAGCACGGCATGAAGTTAACAGAAGAATATCGGGTTTCACATGAAGTATGTTTTATTATATTTAGGTAGCACAAACTTCAGACCACAAACGGTAGAGCAGAAGGGAGATTATGACTCACAGATGTCAATTTACCGGTACCAGTGTTTAAAAACAAAAAAAAAAAAAAAAGTCATTAGCAACCAGCTCTTGTGGTTCTCTCACTCTGAAAGTCTTAACAGTCTGCGACACGCTGGCAGAGACTGGGCTGCTCTGATCAAAGATGGGCCTAAATGAACATCCTGCTGTAACGGGGGGAAGAGGGTGGCCGTGTCAGTCAGCCGCCAGGGTTCAAGGCTGCCTGGTAGCACATAGGGTGAGCCAGGGTCCTGCACGCAAACTCCGCTGAAACCTTCAAACGCACTGCAGATGCGAACTTTACAGCTCCGGATTATTTCTAGCTTCTTCAGCAGTGCCCTTCTCAGTCACCTAAGGTGTATTTATAGAAGAAAAGTTGGTGTAACTAAAAGAAGCTGTGAGGTGCTGAGGCCAGAAATTGTGAGCCTGATTCTGGCTCACCCGAGCAGCCAGTTTTACCGAGGCAGATAGCTCAAGATGCAGCCAGCAGGAAGCTCAAGAGCTAAGCAAAGCGGGGCAGGCAGTTAGCTCCAGCTGAAAGTTCATATTTCAGGCGCCTCACCCATATAAAAAAGCACTCGCATTTCCAATTTTACAGGCAATCGTCTCTCCGATTTACTTGCAAGCTCAGTTATGGGCAATCTATTCCTGAAGCAATGGAGTAGGACCAGCGATTTGCTGTGTGATCAGTCTATAACCTCCCGTGCGCTTTGGAGAACCGGGGCTGTGCTCGGGCAGGGCACGAGGTGTGAAACTTTCGGGTGGCGGGTCCTTGGTTTGAAACCTACCACAGGAATGAACCTGGAAATCCAAAAGTGAAAAGAGGATGGCTGTAAGGATGGAACTCGGTCCCCACTGCCTCTCCCCATACGGGATAATACGGTTGGCACCTGCCTTTCATTTTGGGTTTCTTTCCCCTCTTCTTTATACAGGGTGGACAGCAACAATTGAAGGGAAAGCTGTAGAGAGGATATTTAACAGAGTGTTTCCAGTTGAAAATGAAAAAGAGATTCAGAAAAAACAGCTGCCTTTCTGTATGATCCCTTCCAGAGCAGGCTTGGGAAGAGAAACCTGAGGCAGTTATCGCAGCCTGACAATCTTTCCCTTTCTACACTTCGCTGCAAACTCCCGGGCGAGCGTGAACGTGGGCAGGCTGCGATCCTGCGGCGGGGCGGCTGTGGGAGAATGTGTGCGCGTCTGCACGCTGGCGCGGGGGGGGGACTGCTTTACGCAGCTGGCTGCGGGCCGCAGCGATGAAGCCATCAGAGAGCACCTGTGGTCCCAACCGTATTGAAATGACCTGAATGTTCCCCCTAATTCGGCGGTGCTCGATAATCCACCCTGCTCAGAGCGAGCGCAGCCTCCTGCAGCAAACCACAATCCCCGGAATGAAACAGAAGAGGAGGCGTGCAGCAAGGCTGCTGGGGCTCGCCCAAGCGAGCGCTGATGGGGACGGGCTGTCGACGCCACATAGGAGAAGGCTCTTGTGAGCAGAGATGGAGCTGCCAGCGGGATTAAAAAGCGGCACCAGAGGAGGCAGCGGCTGCCCCTGCAGTGTCTGTGCTTTAGCCTTGCTCCCGTGGGCCGATGCATCTGGCTTGGCCTCTCGTGTGAGCGTTACAGTCTTAAGGACTGGCTGAACTCCAGTGCACCTGTAATGGGGTTCCTTCTCTTCTGGACCAGTACAAAGATCGTTCTTGCAGCTTGTGGTTTTGTTATTAGGAAAGATACGCATGCTCTTGGCATCCCGGCTCAGCCCTGATCCTGCAAAGCTGATGACACTAAGTCACAGTTTGGTGCAGCATGGCTACAGCAAAGCTTGGAGCTTCTCTGCTCCCCTGCCTCGCCTCCCCCTCCATGCCCCACCAAACTTCTGTTTCATTTTGCTCATGCAATGTACAGCAGCCCCTACGTGCAAGGAAATTAGAAATGTTTCTCAAAGCAGCACTGGGGCAAAAACCCCCAAAGTGGAAGGAAAGAACGGAGAGGCTGCGGACAGCGATTTCCTCCCAGGGCAGCTGAATCTCTCCTTCGAACTCGACTCTGTCGTAGCGGCCGCCTTAATTTGTGTTCACTTCAGAGCCTGCAACATGAAAGCCCTGGCTCTGAACTCCAGCTGAGCTGCTCAATGGCTCAGTGTTCGCAGAAGGCATGGAAGGAATCCATTGATTAGTTTCTTCAGCTGGGATGTGACCATTTGGAGTCCAAGACCTGCCAAACATGACTTTGCCTCAGCAACTGGTTCCTATTTGCTGCTTACAGGCTTTAGAAAAATCTTTCCTCTTCCCCATCCAAGTCTCACTCTCCTTTTCCATTCTGTCGTTATTCAACATTAATATCTATTCAGGCTCTCTCCTGTCAAGGGAGGATGCTGACTTGCAGAGAACAGCCCTCCTGCCATTAATATAGCCAAAAGATTTTGCCATTGATTGGAGATAACCATCTGCCCTCCCTCTACAATGCAGCCTGACTGTTTTTCAACACTTTGGAACAAAGAAAGGACAGGCAGTAATGCCACATTGTTCCCATGGTCGCTGACTAACCTTGGTTTAAAAGAATAATAATCATTATTCTTTTAGCGTCGAGGAAAGGTATTACGGGACCAGAGCCCTCGCTGTGGTTTCCAAAGGCGTAGCGTGGGCAGGACTGCTCTTCCACGACCTCTCTCCTAGCTGGGCTGGCTCTTCCGAAGGGCCAAATTCACTCCTGTCCCAGCCCTTTTGCAAACGGGCAGCTGCTGGCTCTCCTCCAGATGTTACTATGGAGCTGGGATGCCTTCTCCTCTCCCTTGGATTTACCCGTTCTCATTACAGCAGCTTCAGGATTAGGTGTTACTGGTAGTCTGGAGAAAGAGCTTTTCCTAGCACTGCTGCTACCACAACACGGCCACCTCTGGGGTGAAATACAACAGCTACGTAATAACGCGGAGCAACACCACCCAGCTGTTATTGACAGGAAATGAAGAACACCGTATCCAATTAAAACTACAGGGGGATATTTATGGCAGAACGTAATTAGCCAAATTGGAGCCTTCCCCAAAACTGCCATAGGATTTTTAATGACCGCAAGCAGTCAGGGCTTCGGTTTGATGTTTTGTCAAGTAAACAATATCCAGAGGGCACGAGACAAAAATCAGGAGCAAAGGGGGAAAAAAAAAAAAATGTTGTGCAATTCCAGCGAGAAATGGAGACATGAAAGGATTTATCGTAAGGGGGACATTGTTGGAAAGAGCAGCAGCCACCACTCTAAGAAAGGAAAGAGCAGGGAGGTGGCTCTGGGTGTGGAGGTGGCCTGCTGCAATGAGAGGAAAGAGCAAGCAGCTGCCATGACCGTTCCCCAGGGAGATACCTTTCCTGGAATTTAAAATGATATGAGAAATTATTTCAAGTGCCATAATAGTTGGGAGGTATTTGAGTGAGTTGTTTTACGCTGGTAAAAGGAGGCTGGGTTGGTAGTGCTGGTGACTCCAGCCTAACGTTTTTTGGCTAAGCTGCAGGCGTGGAAATGGAGCTTGTTAACACGTAGTGCGTGTGCCCCCCGGGCTGTCTGGGGGGAAGGCAGGCTGCTCTCAATTCCAGCGTTTGTGGCGAGGAGGTGATGACCATCACGAAAGCATTGGCTCCTCTGTGACCCAGATGGCTGTGGCCTCTGGGGTCCCCTCGCTGCTCAGCGCGATAGGGCTGGAGTCACGGAAAGTCCCCATCCTCTGCGTTGTCTGCATTAAAAGCAAGTTTCTGTTCACGCTGCAGAGATCCAGACTTCAGTCCCCAGCTCAGCCCGGAGACAGCGCTGCCACAATACCGTCCTCTGATTGCCCTCCAGGCGCGAGCAGAGGAAGCCGCCTCCGAGCCTCCCTGACTCCTGCTCTCATTAACTTCCCAGCGGAGATGGCTCACAAAAGCATCTTTGTGGCCAGCTAGGCGTCACGACTCCAGTGCGCACACATCCTCGCGTGGCTGCGAGGGGACGACAGCTCCGGTTGACACACCATAGGTGCCTCAATCAACAGTCTCGCAAGCTGCTTGAGCATCTTCAAGTGCTCCCTGCTAGTGGTTTCCCAGAGGTCCCATGCTGATTCATAACTTGATTAGCTAATCTGGGCTTGAGCAATGTAATTCTGCGCTGAATTTCGTTGGCGGGGGGTGCTGTCATTCACTTCTTACCCGGCTGGATGGAAAATCATCGTAAGATGTTCTACAGTACTGTTTGCTCTTCCTACGTTTTCCCCATCAAGTAACAGCACCGAGTTCTTGGTAAACGTAACCTGAGGATGTTTTGCCATTTAACTCTTGATATTTGCAATTAGTCTGAGGATGCACAGACCATATGTATCAAACCTCACCTGTAGGACCTCTCATCTTTGCTCAGATCTCTTGGGCAGCCCCCTTCACAGCAGAAACAAATGCAGCCAGCCCAGACTTAAGCAACACATCTCTGCTTGTGGCTTCACCCTTTGCATTCACCACCCTCTGGAGACAGAGCTTACTAAACTGATTGCTGATGGTCCTTGAGATCCCCTTCCCTGGGAAACAGGTGAGGGATCACAAACGAGAGGCAATGGGATCATTGCTAATAAAGCAGATCTCCTGGACAGCTAGATGGTATTCACTAACACTTATCTGTTCTTTCAATTTTTTAAAAAAACCCAACAAAAACAAAAAAACACTGCTTCAAGAAATACCAAGTAACAGCCATATTTTGCTTTCATGAGGATGGCAGGAGCCACGCAAGCACCTCCCAAGAAAGGTCAGTCCAGCACTAACTAATATACAAATTCACAGCCTAAGAAATGGCAGCAATCTGAAAAAACATGCTTGCCTACGGCCGGTTGGAAGTGGTCAGTGTGGGTAAATAAAACACTCGAGTGGAATGATCCCCAGGTTAACACTGTGGCCAGGACAGAGGGCTTCAAGAGATGGAAGTTTAATTCCTAGTCAGTATTTCCACATGACCTCTTAGAAACCTTCGTGCTTCCATTCCCCTTTTTAAAGAAATTACACTTTCTTCCTTCACAAGGGGCTGGGAGCATCAGTTTGACAGTCCTGAAAGAAAAGCTCAGGGGCTGGGGAGTGTGACGGGCTCTGCCAAAGAGAGATTTGAGAGGAAAGTTCAGGAAAGAGAACTGGGATTCCCATTCCTTGTCACGCAGGACCCTGGGGGGCACGGACACTGCACCCGCAATGGCCGAGGTCCCTCCAGCTCAAACCACAGTCCCAGCAGGATCATGAGATGACAGGTACATACAGCCAGTCTATGGAGATGATCCGGTGATGAGCACAATTACCCCATGTACACCATGCCCACAGCAAGGGAATTACACAGTAAGACCCACAGTAGCAGTTAAAGCCCTAAAGCTAACCGGCCCCAGCTAGGCTCTGCTAGCAGAGACATCCCTTTCACCCACCACACTGCTCCTGGGATGAAGGATTCGCCTCTGCGTATGTGTTTCAAGGAGGAAAAACCCTCGCCCGGCGCTGGAAACTGCCTCCTTGCAATTGTCTCCACTTGGCAACCTGGCCCGATAGTGAATAAACGACAGAGAAATATTCCGCTCTACACGTGTTTGGGTTTTTCGGGGTGGTTTTCTTGGACGGCGATCCTGGCTCTGCAACAATACCCGTCTTGTTCGGCCAGCGCTAGAGAGCAGGCTTGAATAGATCTGTCTAAAATTATAAGCAGGCAGCCTCTGGGCTCTGAGAGATCACAGGCCACATGCTGGGGCTGAACAAAGACTCTGCTATTTCCTAACAATTAGCCCAGCTAAAAGGACATCTATCTCCTTCCATTAGAGCCACCACGTGCCTCCCAGTCAGTCCATTGTAAAGCTAATTAAATAACACGCCTCTCTCCCCATGAGGGTCTCCTGATTAGTTCGCCTAGGTCCTAAATCCTTGCTGGTGTAAATGGGGAAGAGACAGCTGGTCGGCAGGGGCCTGAAACTCCAGTGGAAGTATGGTCACCCATCTCCAGCTATCATCATCACCAGTTATTTCAGTTTTTTTAATTATCTTAAGAAAGCTGTTGATTAGAGATCTTGAGATACAAGGGGGTTCAGCACACAAACGGCTTTGCTTCCCTATCCACTTCCCCACTGCCTGCAGCGAAAGTTGTGAAAACAGCTGATTTTTTTTTTTTTTTTTGGTGCTTTGCTGGTAGTTGAAGGAAAAAAGCAGATGCAGAGGATACACTAATCATCACAGGAGCTGTCTGAAGTGTCCTGCACAATGCTTCAGGGAGACTGGGGCCACCACAAACCCATTATTTGTCCCTGGAGGAGGTCACCACGGCTCTTCTGCAATGCCCAAGCTGCAATGCTCAAGCCAAACGCAGCGAGTGGCTTTTCTCTCCATCAACCCATCCTGGTTCTTCAGGGTGAGCTCAGTTTGCACCACCCCAAGTGCGCAGCCTCACACAACAGCACGAAACTGCTAAATCGCTCCAGATGTTCAACACCTTTTGTCAACATGCTCCCCAGACCCGGAAGAAATACAGTTTCGTTCTGCCAAGTCTATAGTCAGCAATAGTTGAGAATAACCCCTTTACCCCCTTTAAATCATTATTTTCCATCCTTGGCCATTTAAATCATTATTTTCACGCTAAGAGAGCATGGGTGGAAAACTGGGAAGGTGGGTCAACAGACTAATGAGCTGATTTCCTATGGACTTTCGGCTCCAGGCTTGAAACAACTGGAGCTGCCCGTACAGACAGAGCTCCATTCACCCAAGGAAAACAGAAAGACCCCATTCCTCAGCTCTCATGGTGGGGAGACAGCAGAAGGAAGGACATGGAGGAGAAGGAGGCAAAGCTTGATTTTGTTCTAATGGGAACAAAAACTTGCTCCTGTTTTCCAAATGCACGAGCCACCCGTGCTGCTCACAGCCAGGGAAAATGCTGGGAAGCTTTAGAAATGGATCAGAGCTTGCCAGGAAATATATTAATTAGTGTGTGTGTATGCATCTCCATAGGCTTTTATTGTAAAAGAACAAGGATCAACTCATTGCCCATTGTGATCCTAATCATACGAACCCTATGCTTAGGAAATGCAAGTGTTTTACATCCAGTAATCAAATTTTACAGGGACATATCAACAGGGCCAGATAAATCATCATTAAAAGACGCTACATGACTCACCTGAAGGCCTAGAAGGGGCTAATACAAGAGTCAAGCCCAAAACAGAGTTTGGATGTAACCTAGGATTCTACTCAGCCCTCCCTCCAGCTGCTCTCAAACCCCAACAGCCAGGTCTGACTGCTTCATTCATTGCAAACCTACCAAAAAAAAAAGGGTAAGAGCCAAGAAAAAGATGTCTTGTATTAACCGCCTGCCTCCCCTCACCCAGCTAGTGCCCTTGATCCCAAAGCTATGGGAATGGCTCCACAAGCCACTTGATTAATAAGAGCCCAGGGGGGGAAAATCGTTTATATAACCTCGTCTTCTCTAAACTTCCTAAGTGCTTTAGAAAGTGGCTGCCCTGGAAACCCAAACTGGAAACGAAAAATATTATCTCTTCCATTTATAAACATCTCCGGCGCTAATGAAGTGAGGAGCGGCAGCAACGGGGAGGGGAGCGTCGAGATGCACTTGGCAGGCGTGGGAGAGCCCCGATAAAACCATTTCGTTTCAGGTGGGTGTGGAGCGGAAAGTCTTCCCACTGCGGTCCGGTGCCACTGTAGGCTGCTGACTACAGTGCTGCGAGGCCCCTGGGGAGGGATTTCAGAAGATGGATGATTATGGAAGTATCTGCTATGCTAAATACAGAGGCAGACCGACAGCCTTACTAGGTGCAAATGTGGGGGGGAAGGAAGACAGGATGACATGAATGAGGCACGAGCAGATGGATAAAACCTTAAAAATCAGTTCCCTTAACCTGAAGCTGTAGCATGGATGAAACATCACGTACTGATACTGGAAAGCAGGGAGCGAGTATCGGTACTTACTGTGCACGCACGTTTTGTGGCACAAACTGCACAGACAGGGCTCCTTGTGCATGTCAACAGAGCACATCTGTTTACACCAATCTGGTCTAAATAAACATACCAGTGGTCCAGATTAAGCTCTTGGGTTCAACCACCCTTTGCCTTGCAGCCCCTCAGACACATCTGAATCAAAGACCCAGGAGAAGCATTCTGCAGAATAGGCCAACCGAATTCTCCATTTTCTTTCCATGTTGGCATTTCCCACGGAGATTTGTTTTTGCATCAACACAGCCAGCACCAGAAAACGCTGAGTTTTGGCTGGAAATGTTTGGATTTCATTTTGACAAAATATTGATGTTTTCCACAGAACAATCTGTCACTTTTGGCAGCAAGGAGAAGAAAAGTCAAAAAGCCGTATTTCATCTAGATGGAGGACTGAGCTGACACCCAGCCTGGAACTCAGCATAAGTGGAAGGCAAAGCAGGCTACTGGGTTGCCTCGTTATCCTGTCATTTTGATTACTGTAAAGCAAGGGAAACTGCTACTACTTTCATGTAGTAGCTGTTTGCCTGGATAGAAACACAACCAAAGCTGCCAGACAAAGGAAGCATCTGGCCTCCTGAGGTTAGGCAGTAACTAGATGCAAAGCAGGGAAAGAGAAGGTCTGATCATGTCTGGAGACGTTTCACAGGAGATGTGGATACCCCAAGGTTGGAGCGTGGCGAAGAGCTGGTCCAGGGCAGGACAGAGATGCCAGCTTTATTTCCATCACTACCTTCCTTAATTATTCATGCCTCTTGAGCCTGCAGAACTGGGTTGAAATCTCCCAAGTGTAGGCTCTTCTGTGAGATGCCTGGAACTGACCAAATTAGAAATTTTCCATGAACAGGCTCCCTTGGGGCATCTCCTCCTTTTTTTCTGCTCTACCTCAATGCTGACATCAGTCTGGCCAAAACAAATGCCCTCTGGCCTCCCTTGAACTTAGGATGTGGAGAGTGAATCATGCCAACCAGGGAAGAAAGGCATTTCTGACTCCTGAAATACTTGCTGATGAGTTAGGGAGAAGTAGGTTGGGCTAGCTCTTCTCAGAAATCAAAGCTCCACTTTGGTGGAGCAGTTTCTTTTGTTCCATCCCATTTGTGCTATGGGAAGCACAAATATCTGCAAGTGTTTTTGCCACCCTGCACGCCCCTGCTCAGGCAGCGTATGCCGTGTCAGTGGCCTTGTTTCCCTTTCCAGGAAGGGCGGTCCTGTCATGAACTTGATTATATTGCTTTTTGGTGCCTGTGCCCATCCACTCGCCCTTGCCGAAATTGATGGCAGCGTTCCTGCTTGAGTGGGTTGAAGCCAACCCTGTTTTCCTGCAGGCTCACCGCAGGCTTCAAGGGTTAAAAGGCTAGATCCTGGCCTTGAATCCTAACCTGCCCTTGCAGCTTTGTGGGGGAAGAAAAAACACTGAAAGATGAGCCCTGCCTCTAAGAGGGGATCAGAGGTCTCCGAAGGCAGCTCCCGAAGGATGGACATGTACCGCCTCACACCAGCTGAGAATCTCCTTTCATAAGGCCGAAAATAAGCCCACATGCAAATTCCACCCTTCATCCCAAGCTTTTCCCACACCTCACTCGAGTCATATGGAAGCCGGCAAGCCACCCGCTGCAACTCTCCCATGGCTCTTCTGCAGAGAAACCATCTTCCCGACGTGCACACAGAAACCTCATTAGCCCTGCCTGCTGCCAGAGAGGCGACCTCCCTTCCCAGGAACCAGCTGCAGAGAGAGAAACTGTATTTCATCTATTGTGAAACAGGCAACAATTGACCTGCTGCAACTTTTTCAAAGCCTATTGATACAAAACCCCACAGGGGAAGGTCCGTCCGGTGGGCTGTGTAAACTTCAGCACGTGTTCAGCAGACTGTAGGCAGCTTCAAGGGGACAGCCACGCTAGCAGCTCAGTATCGCTTAAGACGTCTATTTTTATTTTTTCTTACAATATCAAGCACTTGTACAACACCGTTCTCCAGGGACTTCCAGCCACTCGCCTGACCTCAATGAATTAAACGTTGCAATAAAATGTGCAATGAATTAATCATCAGCATCTCCAACGTGAGAAACTGCTACGCAGTGGCTCACAGGCAGCCTTTTGAATGATTTAAGCATCTCACTCCAATAGAAGTCAGTGGGGTTTAGATGCCTAAAGACTTTCTGTTAAGTGATGTAGCCAAGGTCTTCCAAATTCCAGCTGTAAGAGCCCATAATCTCAGCCAGATCTCTTAAATCTGCTGTTCTTACCCCTGAGAAACCTTCCTCCATAGAAAGACCATGGATGCTGGGGAAGAGCCACCAGGACCTAGCGTTCAGGTGAATGAAACCACCCCATGGTCTGGGAAGAGGATGTGGCATTATACAGATCAGGCACTGCAGGGTCCTTTCAGTCAAACAGTTGATTGCCGCAAAGCAGGAGTGAAGAAGAGGGATGCTAAGAGAGCAGCAAGACGGCACAGACCACATATTTCCCCCCAGGAGCTCCAGACAAGGTGAGAAACTTCACATGCATAAAACAGAGTCTAGTAAACAAGGCGCAGAAAGCACACCCCATTTGAGAAAGCTCAGACCTGAGTCTGGTCTGAAAAGGGGGAATCATTTCCATCCACAATTAACAACAGGGGCAGCTCAAGCTTATTTCTACTCAATTTTAGAAAGAGAGCAGAGAGATGCAATCCCTTACAGGGCTTTCAAGGAATATTCCTCCTAATCCTGTCCTTACTCTTGTGTGGCTCTAAGCATGGTATTTCTCCTTCCTGCTCTTCATCTATAAGCTCCTTGAGCTGCACGGGGGACAGGACAGTCAAATCCTCCTGGAGGTGTCTGTGTGTTAGAAAAAACAATTAAAAAAAAGAAAGACAGATCGTCTTAATACAACTTGCCCCCCTCCCCAAATGTCTGACAGCCTTGTTTCTCAGACTGAAGTGATGCAAATAGCTCAGATAAGGTTCAGATAAAGTATCTGAGCTCTCAAGGGCTTATCTGAGCTGAACACCAACTCCAAAAATTCTGAAATTTGCTCTGTGGGACTATCTCCTTAGAGCTTGATTTCCATCTGAAGCCTCGACCTCCAGAGGCTGTAGTAACAGCTACTGTTCAAATGCATTCTTGAGATAGCAGGGTGGGATGCAGCAGGTCTGCAGCTCCCCTATTGTGTGCTATCTGGGGATTTGCCTTCTGGTGGGAATGTTGCAAGAGCCGGGCTGATGGCTCAAGGATCCGGTGATGGCACCTTTCACCGCCAGCGCTTACACTGTAACAGATGAGGTAAAACCTTCTTCAGTGGTGTCAGTGGAAAAGTCACTTTCCCTTGGCTAACAAGTGCTCCATGCTGGCTTTTCCTTTCAGCCGTGTTCCTTCTCAGTAATTGCTAGCAGAGGGGAAGGCTTGTGAGAGAGCACATATCATGTTAGCATGGAAATTGTGCAAAGACTTGGGGTTTCCAAAGCAGTCTGGATGCAACAAGGAGGTGGGTGCAAAACCCATCTGGGCTTCTCTGAAAATCTCAGCCTGGCAGGATGGAAAGGGAGTCAGCAATCATGGCGAGGAGCTCTGATCAAACAGACCAGGCTCACAATAATGGACAATCTCTAATACTCATTAATGGTGATCAACATTTGCGCTTAGAGATCCAGCCTTTCTGAAACACAGATAGCTGCAGCAGTCTCAAAATGTGTGAGACCTGGTAGCCAGCATCCATTTATAGTATGCAACTCAGACTGTGAAAGGAGCCAGGGGAAGTCCAAGGCCAGGCTTAGAGAGGGTAAATTGAGATCTCTTTGTAAAGTTGGTATGAAGGGCCCATTAGCTCACTTACACCTGGACTACAGTTATTCTTTGCCCTGCAGGAGCATCAAGGGTCCCCCGTCCTACAGCCAGATACCATACACTGGGTGGTCTACAAACACAGGAGTAAAAGACAGCAGGAAAGATTCCTCTCTGAAGGGTTTGCAACCAAATAATCGGTAATCTAGTCATTGATACACCTAATGCAGATTGAGCAAGGATGAAAAAAAGAGCTTTCTGAAAACCGTTCAGAGCTCTACAGAAACTACCCCCAAATCTCGCCGATCCAAGCAGAGAAAGATTTCCTCTCTGTAGAGGCTTGCAACCATCAGGCAGAGTTCTCAGGCAAGAATAACTATGAAATTCTATAGGATGGCTCATAAACCATAGAAAAAAAAAGGTTTCATTTCCTACTAAAAAATTCCCAACGGCTCGTTCCCAAAGGGCCGACATGCCAAAGGACTGCTGCAGAGTGCTGGCTCCCCTTCCGCGTCGGCGCTTCACCCTGGCTAAAAACCAGGGAGCTGGGGAAAACGCGTGGGCAGGCTACAGGCTCTCCACAGCTCCCCGGTGCTCAGCTGGGTTGGCAGCACCAGGGTTAACCGCGGCGGCGCCCTGTAATGCAATGATTTCTGGTTTATTTCAGCAGGGGAAGTGTGTCCCGGCCTGATTAGCCCAATGGTTTCCTCTTTTCCCATAACCTCCAGACCCCCATGGCCTAAGTGTTTACTTTCTGAAATAAAAAATCTGCTAGTGTTTTTCTTTTTTCGGGGCATGTGTATTTTGGGAGGATTCGGGGGGAGGAAAGTGGAGAGGGGGAGTTGAATGGGATGGGAGGCTTGCATACACCTCCCTTCTCTCTCCCACCCCTCACCCCCAGCTCCTTTCCAGCTGCAACCTCTGAGCTGAGACTTCTGGCTTCAATGTGAGAGAGAGAGAGAAAAAGGGAGAGAGAAATGTATTAATGAGAGAGTTCAGTCTCTTGCTTCAGCAGCTATAAACACAGCGAACATCTGGAGGGAGAGAGAGGTGCTTCGTGCTGCCAGGAACAAAAAGAAACAGGCTGTTTTCAGGGTCCCAGCCCCCCGTGCTCCCCACATCTCCCGTCTGCCTGCCCTGCACATAGCTCTCCTGAAATCACCCAGCCAACCCTATCCATCCAGAGAGAAAATAGTAGCTGGCCTCACACTGCCCTCCCTGCTCCATGCCAGCACAGCAAAGCCAACCTAGGTGCTGCTACAAGAAGGGCTGGCCATGCCACGTGCAACCCAAACCCTCTAGAGAGGGTGCTCTGCTGCCCACGATCCCCAGAGACCAGTGCTCGTGGGTCTGCAAAGGCGTTTGGGAAAGCTCAAAAAAAAAAGAGCAGCTGTGCTTTGTGTGGCCTGTCTGAAGCAAGTGTTTGATGGTGCAGGGTAGCTGCCTCCTCTGGAAGAAGAAACAGGTACATCCACCTCATTCCATCCCTACAGAGGGGACAATCCGACTCCAAGACCAAGCCAAAAGAAGACATCTTCTGCAGGCATCCTCAAGGCACCACCTGGATAACCTGTTGCTTAGTTCCTTTCCTCCTCTACATCAAGTTATTCCTTCCCCATGGCATACCAAAGCTGCCAGCACTGCTGCTCGTTTTTGCAATGGTCCTGGTGCAGCGCGTTAACTTGAGTTTTGTTTCTTGCGGAGGTCCCATCTTCCTGTTATACTGGAGGCCTTCAGCGAATCTGCAAGCATTACCCAAAACCAAAGCAACAACCTTCCAGCTTTCACCCAGCCTCATCCCGGGGACCAACGCCCTGTTCAGAGCACAATTCCTCCCCGCACAGCAGCTGATCCCCAGCTGACACCAGTCTGCAGCTCAAGTGGGAAAAGAGCTCAGCGCTCATTCTCTGGTGATGACCCAACACGCAGGGAGCTCCCTTGGGTTTTGTCTTTGAGAGGCAAGACAGGGATTTTTCCAGAGTCAGGCAGGAAACAAATGGAAAAGCGAAAGCCTAGATTTTTGTCATTCTATTGCTTCAGCGCAAATAAACCTCTCCAAGTGCTGACTTGCAGCAGGTTACAGCAGGGGATGCAGAGGGAGCATCACGAGGTATCAGAGGGTCACCTGCCTGCGTTTTCCTCATCTGTGAAACAACATGGATCCACACAAATCAGACACTGAAGAGCAAACCAGTACCTGCTCAGCATCCTTCACAGGGCCCTTACAAAAGGGCCAGGAGAGACTTGGACACCACAGGCAGCCCACAGCTCTACAATTCATTGGTAAGGCATAGAGGGATCTTTTCTCTCCACGGAGTAAGTGCTCTTAATGGAGAAAATGATGCATGTGCTTCAACAAACCCAGAGGGCCCAAGTCCAGTAGGTGTGAGATGCCTTTCACTGGAGCCAATGAAGCACCCAAAGACTGCCAGGAAGAAAAAGGGTCAAAGAAAACCCCACTCTAATCAGGCTATAAACAGCGCCAGACCCCAAGGCTTGCAAGAAGCTGCACCACCTCACTGGCCAGAGAATGACAACAAAACTCAGCAGAAAGGGCTCATTCATCTCTCCGGACGGAGCGAACGGCCAGGGAGGGCTGCAGAGCTGAGAGAATAACTGGCAGCAGGTTGGGCAGAGGCAGGATTTTGTGCACAGCTTTTGTCAAGCACTGCAACGAACTAGCACCATCGCCTCTGCTTTCACTCGTTCCTCCCTGAGGTGGCTCACCACTTTTTTTTTTTTCTCTCCCTGTTCTGTTTCCCTTCACCTTCCTCCACGTCCTCTCTTGCCCGCTCCTCATTTATTAAGGAGGGAGAGGACAGACTGGCTGGTCCAGGAGAGCTGCCTGAGAAGTCCTGCTAGGTCTCGCAGCCACAAGCAGATGTGCGTGCCCTGTGAAAAGACACCCATTCATCTCTGCGGAGAGCGTGCGGGGGAGGCAGCAACAGCACAGGGGAGGGGGGAAGTGTTGGAGGAGGCTGAGAAAAGGAAAGAGGCCACAGTTAAAAATAGGATAAAAGGACATGAAAAAAAAAATGCAGATTTTTTTTTTTTTTTAAAAAAAAGCTTCGCTCAGAAAATGTGCTGCAGCTGGAGAAGCTATCGGGCTGAGCCTGGTCAGCTTTCACCTTCCCCCCCTCTCTTCTCCTCCTCCCCAAGCCCCCTTCCTCCAAGCGTGGGCCTGGAAAACGGCCCAGAAACCGCTCACAGAAAGAACTTTCCTCCGGGGATCTCCACCAGGGAAAGAGCAGGTCTCGCAGCAAAGGAGGGGGCATCGTGGGGAATAGCAGGGAGAGTTCACCATGGATGCCGGCGCTCCCCATGGGACTTCTGCCTGCAGTCCAGGCTGAGCTGAGAGCTCGGCTTAAAGGAAGATCACAGCCAGAGTTAGCAGTGTGGTGGTAAAGGGAGGGCATCCCTCTTTTGTCTGCGTGGGGCAATGCGGCACGCTGCGATGTGTTGCTCCGGCTCCCAGGGCTTTGCTTTCCTGCCAAACCCAGCACAACCCCGCTACAGCCCAGGCTGCAGGGACCCGATGTCCATGAAGCACCAGGGGGTCGGATGCAGGTTTGCTGCATTAGGGACATGCCACTCCCAGAGCTAATAAACCCAAAATATTGTGCATTGAGAGGTGGCACAGAGCTAGTATGGCCAGACAGCGTCAGCAACAGGTTGGGTACGGCTGATATCCCACAGCACCAGCCTGAAAAGCGCTGGGCATCAGGGATGAGCCTAAGGTGATACCTTTTATTTGTGACAGTGTCTCAGTGCGGGAAGCTTGACTGAAATCAGCTGGACTGCTTTCACAGTGGCACCAGATCTGCAGTTCTAATTTCTCCTCTAGAAAAGGCTTTAATTTCATTTCTTGCCTTGCAAAATCCCAAAGCCAAACCCAGTTGCCTCAATGAATGCAGGGTCGTTCCTGTAGTGACCAAAAGGCGGGGAGCACCTTCAGTCCCAGCATGCTAATTCAGCACAACTTCTTCAGCCAGAGTCGTTTCATCCCTCGCTTGCCATTAACAACACTTTTATCTCCCCTATCACAAAGGAAAACAAACCAGTGCAGAGTGGAAGGGGTTGTCAAAGTGGCCTTGGCTCAAAAAGGCAGAGCAGCCAGGACTGTGTCCATGCTGAAAGGATAATACTGCTATCACATCTCTTCCTCCACTCCAGCTTTGTGCCTAACCTTGTCTCAACCAAAAAAATATTACCAGAGTGTTGTTACCTTAGGAATTAAACATATGGTGCTAAGTGTGGCTTTCAGCATCCTTTCAGCAGCCCTGCTGCTTCGGGCAGACACAAGGCACCCTTAATTTTGGGCTGCCAAAGGATTTAGCTGAGGTGCAATGGGCTCTACACCCCTGTTCCCACCTGTCCAAGGAGCAGAGCTACTTTTCAGAAACAGGCAGCAGCTCCCTTCTTGCCTGTTATTTTCTACCACCTTTGGTACACGCCCTTTGCTTGCTGTGGACCCAATTTGGGTTGATTCTCTGGGAAATAATAGTCCCAACATATGCACCACAGACTGTGGTAGTGAGCTAACAAATAAAACTGACTCTATACCATTTCCAAATTTTTGCTTTTTAAAAACCCAAAACACACCACCGCCCTCAACTTGTCTTTATCAACAAGCTAAATCCCCATCAGGCTTTCCTTTATCCATATCACTGAATAATCTAATCAGACTTCAAGCACAATGTAAATAAACTCACCGAAGGTTCAAAGGCAAAATATCTTCTCTAAACACAAGGAGCTCTAAAACTTTTAGAAATGCTGTGGGTTTCTATTGCAAGAGGATATATTCACACTTGCATTTTCCTTGTTGACTTGTTTCTTTCACCAACATCAAGACCATGAAAACTAAAATAGCCTCTAGTACACCAGAAGAATAGATGACAAATGGTTGTAATGCGCACCCGAAACACAAAGGAGAAATGAAAGACCGTTCCTAGCAGTATATACAAATGAGAGTTTCCTCTCATTTAAAATTAGCAACTGCTCTAGACTGAAGCAACAGTAGTATTAAAAAAATAAAATCAGAGAAAGAGTACCTTGCACTGCAACAGGAAGAACTGAAAAGTAATTCTTAGGTATTACAAGAGAGTCAGAGGCCTGTCCTACCTGTCCCAATGTACCAAAAGTTTGATCAAAACCTGTTGAAGATAATGACAGCTTTTTTTTTTTTTTTTCCCCTGGCTTCACTGGTGTTTGAACCAGGCTCCAGCCTCTGCAGCAAGAAATTTCACAGACCCAGCATGGGGTAATGAAGATCTGGGTTGCAGATATGATGGTCCCTGGAGAGAGCACTTTCACAGAAAAGGGGAGAGGGTAGGGAAAAAAACCACAAAGAAAACTTTCCAGGCACAGATTTGCAAAATGTTTGAGTAAATCCAAATGCTGCAAGGGCAGATTTCATCAGAGCAGAGTTGACATCATGCTGAGAGAGGTCACCCACAGGAGTTGAGCAAATAGCTGAAATAGGAACGGCTGGGAATAGGCAGCAGAGTTTTGCTCAAGCCACAGGCGCAGCGCTCTGTGTCCATCTCCTGCTCACACATGAGTGCTCACCAAAGGAGGAAAAAAAAAAAAAAAGTAAAAAAGTGAAATGCCTGAATATTTGCCAAGGAGAGATTTCAAACTGTACATTTGACCGCAACAGTCGCTGGTTCTGCTGAACTCTTTAGCTGCAAAAAGTCTCTAAACATCAGGGCTTTTCCCCTCCCAAGGGGCCAATGTGCATAACTAACGAGCCAGGAACAAGTCACAGAAGACCAGCACATGCCATGCAAAAGCTTACATGGGATTTAAGTGCTTCATGATAGGCTTATGTGGGACTTAAGTGAAACATAAACTTCATATTGGCCCTTTGCAAAGGTCACTTTCGTGCAACTTGAGCTCTTTCGCTTAGTTCTGCAGCTGGCCTGTGCCACAGCGTACCTGAGCCCTCTCCTCTGCCATGGCACATGGGCTCTTTGCTGTTGCCTCACCACCCGCCCCGCAGGCAGGAAGACTCACCGCCTGCCCCACCTCTGAGCCGCCAGTCCGTTATACAAGAAGCAGCCCAAATTGCAAGCTCAGCTTGAAGATTCGGGGTTGAACAAGGAGCAAGAATTAGTCACCGGCGATTTTGTAATGACTTTCAAATTATGGATGCATTAGAGAAGATAATTGTCTTGTCCAAGTCAGTGAATTGCTTTAGCTGTGCAGCTTTTTGCAGCCTCGCAGCCCGGCGTGACCACACATCTCTAGTTGTGGTTATCTGAAGACCATGCCACCACCCACCCAAGGAGCAAGGCGATGAGAGCAAGACACCCAAAATTACTACCACAGTGGAATTAAAACTCAGAAGTCTCCAGCTCCTTGCAACCCTCCATGGAGGCCACATTGCCTTTCCAAAGGCACCGGTGAGGACATCAGTCCTGCAAACACCATGAGAAAAGTTGGAAATGCTGAAGATGGAACATTCCCCAGAGATCTCCGTGTCTGTCAAGACCGCAGGGAGCTACTGTCCGTAAAGGTCATCAAAATGTCATCAAAAAACAGGGCTGCAGTCCCCAAATGTCATTAAAATCACCCTCCCAAAAGAGGAGAGAGATTTTCCAAGATGGGCACCCATGCAATGGCAGGGAAGAAGGAAACTCCCAGCCTTCAGCATCGCTCCAAGAGGAGAATAGTTAAACAAAGCAGCTTTAAGGTTTTTATCTGCTTTCTGGCCCTGTCTCCACTGAGGGTAGACCCTTTGCAGCCAGCAAGGCAGGTACCAACCTGGCAAAGCTGTGCCCTCTGGCTGCATTAAGGGCAAAACACCCCAATAAATTAAGTCAGGACTGGGACAGAAAGCAAATACAGGAGAAAGGAGACAAGGGGGACACAGTGGACAACAAACAAGAGCGTGGCGGGCCTTTAAGGCTCATCTTCTCCCCTGAGCACGCTGCCAAGCTCCACAGCACAGAGCGAAAAGGCGCCATTGCGTCTTGCAAACCCACCCGCAAAATGGTGTCCTACCCGTGCTGTAGTGCTCCAGGCCGGTGGGCACTTCTTGTGTGGCAGGCTCGTCCCAGAGCGGGCAGCATGTCCTCGGCTGGCAGCAGGCAGACTGAAAGCCGCAGGTCACCCAGGGATCCTCACAGGGGCCGGCAGCACCTTGCTTCTGGGAGCAGGAGAGGGAAAAGCATCAGGGGAGTGGGACTCTGAAATGGCTGCCCTGTGCTAGGTGGCAGAGTGCCTTTCCCACACACACAAATCAGGCATGAAGCCCAGGGCCAGCAGGTTTTGCTTAGGAGAAACAATGCCGTCCAAACTCACCTGGCTGAGGACCATCATGATGAGGCCAAAAAGACCCTTTTTTAAACAAACATGAGGGAAAAAAATAAAGGCGCACAGAGGGGCTGTGCTCAGCAAGATGGCGGCAGGGAAGTGGCTCTCCTCAGGGCCAGCTGTGGGAAGGACACCCTCCATGAGAGGGGGCTCACTGCAGCCCGGCCAGCCAGAACTGCTATTTTTTGGCAGCGTGAGGCAGAAGGTCCCGCAGCCCCCCCAAAAATGGGGAAGGGGGCTGTGAGGTAGCAGAGAGGCCATGGCCCTGCCCGGGTCACAGGCCTGGCGCCATGGGGGAGCCCGGCCCCATGCTGGCAGGTCCTGGGGCAAGCCGACACGTTTATGTGCTTATTCCTATTTATATTGATATTATTTGTGATTATTAGGTTCATAAGTAAGTTTATCTTTAGATTTGCTTTATTTGTATTTACATTTATGTTAGTTGTATTTATATTTATGTATCCATGGACAGATATGTGTGTGTACACATACATGTGTGGTATGCACACATGAAGTATATACATGTCTGTGTATATTTATGTTAACTTATGTATTATTACATATATATTACATAACAGACTTTTATTATATGCTTATACACAATACATTGTATATACATGTATTGGTTATATGTGTGATATAGGCACGTATATACACACACATATGTAATCCTAGGTTATAACTGTCACATGCATGTTGGTTTTATTGTATATAAAGTTATATTTAGACTTTAAATATAAAATATATGTATTATATATACAAGCATATATAGATATATGGAAATAATCCCAGGATAGAATCTTAATTTTATTTTACATATACCTATTTTTTACATACATATTTATAAATATGTGTACATATATGTATATATCTTATCTACAAATTTACCATATATACATAGGTGTATACATATCATATAATATATAAATGGTACATATACATGTATATCTCCATTTAAGAGGATAACAACATACACATTCATATAGATAAAATCAGGATGTTTTAATTTATTGTTATTGTTGTTGTTGTTATTATTATTTTATTATTGCCCTTCAGGGAAATAGTTTTGCTTTGTTTCCAGTCAGTGTTTCAAAGATGAATGCATGCTTGGAACCATTTAAAGGGAAAATATCGAGCTGCATTAGAAATATTTCCTGTGTCAAAGTGGTCTTTTCTTCCTAATCAGGTGAAAATTTTGCTTTCTAGCAAGCCTTCTGTGCTGCCTGCTGTCTCAGCTCGGAGTTACAGCTTTCACCTGACCTTGCCTGGGTTCTTTAACACTGCTCAAATGTCTATTCATGTGATTTTTCTAAATAAGGGTCGGAGCGCTGTCGAACCTGTCCCACAGCTGCTGGCACGGGCACGCTCAGGATCATGCTCTAACATATATTATACATAAGCAGCCATCAGCCATGAAGACAGAAAGGAGCTGGCTCGGGAGAGGGAGCACCAAAATTCTCCAAAAACTCCAACCAAACCAACCGAAGCCTGATCTGCTTTGTGCTTCATTCATCCCCGGCAGATGAAGGTCAGCACCGGGAGCGGAGGCACTGGGACAATGGTTACCCTAACAATCCTCCTCTGAACACAAGCGCAGGAAATCCAACGCAGCCATCCTATTTCCAGTTGAGGTTTGCAAGCCCAAGAGGTTGAGATAAGCTCCGGGTAAACACTTGGTATTCGGACGCTACTCTGAACTACATGAAACCTCGGAACGATTTAGCAATCGACATCAAGCCGTGTCAGTGAATGGGCCAGCAAAGTCACAGCAACCGAAGAGAAAACCCACTGCTAGGGAGAGAAAAATAACCCAAATTCCTTTCTTACCATCACTCCAGGGCGAGCCAAAGGATAAGGCGCTGTGTTGCCAATGGTCGTGTCCATATAGTAACTCATCATCTCAGAAGTGCCTGCAGAAATGGAGATGGACGTTAGATGCCCTGCCCTAAAAATTGGCAGCATCAGCTAAACCTGTGCTCTCTCCCAGCCACGTAAAGCATCAGACTAGCGTCTTAATGAGTTTAAGCTGGAAAAGTTAAGAGGAAAAATATCTGTATTAATAGCAGATATTGCGATTAGATGTGTTGTACCAACAATGCAAACACAGGGATCCATTAGTGTAAACTGATGAGAGCCTGACAATGGTGAATGAATTATCACCTGGAAGCTGATGGAGCTACTCTGGGGGAAGATGAGATCATATTTCCTTTGCTATAGAATCGGTGGGAAATTGCTGCCAATTTTTTTTTTTTCTTTTGACAAAAAAAAAAAAAAGAAAAAGAAAAAAAAATCTAGTTTGTTGAGATCAACACTTTTCCTGTCACAGTTTCATCAAAAACAATGTCTTTCACAAAGAACTTTTCTGTTTTCAAGACACATCTTCTGTTTTCCGCATTAGATTCCATTCTCATTGCTAAAGCTCTCTTGTGCATTGCCGGCACCCAGGTTCCTATTCCCAAGTAATTAGCAGCGCAGCGTTCATTCATCTCAGCCCACAGGAGCATGTCACGGTTTCCCACGTCATTCCTAGCATGGGATGTACTCCTCTGAGCAAGCTCTGCCGGTCCTGTTCATTAGCTGTGATTTTTAATCATCGATGAGGCCGTTTGTGTCACTGAGGTGAAGGAGCTGCAACCTGGCTCTGGTTTCAACTATGGAGATGTTTCTCCCCCTCTTTTTTAAAGGCAAACGCAGGGCCAATGCACCTTCTGTGTTTTGGGGAATATGACTTAGAGGAAAGGCGGGAGGAAAGAGTAACGCCTGGGCTCCGAAGGGCTCGCTCAGGCAGGATATGACTTGGAGCCAAGGGGAATGGCTATTTTCATCCTGCTGATACACGGCACAGCCTGCGAGACGGAGGAGCTGCCACTGCTTTAACCTCTCTGAGGACACGGCAGCTCCGGCTCCTCTGAAACACCTCCCTTTTGATTTCTGCGGACCTCGGTGCTACTGACTGGAACCGCTGCAAACGCAAACACTTGTCCGAGCCATCTTCCAGCTGGAACCGGCGCAACCACGTTACCTTCGGTCTCCGTTTCTGCACCGTACCCCCAAATACCTCCTGGAGGCTCCCAGCCTCCCCTCCGCTCCTTCCCCGCTCCTGGGGCCGGCCAGCGGTTAGCAAACTTCCAGGCGAAGGACAGAGCCTGCTTCAGCTGTGCCTCACTCACCACTCCGGCAAACAGGGACTCCCGATAGCGTCTCCCACCGCGCTCTGTGACTAATGGGAATGGCCAAATGTGAAACACCTGCATGTGTATGCGTATTAAATTATTATCATCATTTCCTGCTTGTTATTACTAACTTGTGCTCTAACACCAGTTTTATTATTTTTTTTTTTTTTTTTTTACACTTATCTTTTTAATTCACAAAACTGAAAGCAACCTACGTGGTGAAAGAACAACGAGTTTATTCCTCTTCGGGCTTAGAGCAACCCCGAAACCTGCATATTGCAAGTTACTGTGGCCGAGAAGCCTTAACTAAACTCAGCATCTCTGCACACTCTGCCAGCCTGCTCTGACTGGGCGTTAAAACACATTTCCTTCAATCTCATGGCAGCTGGGCGAAAAAAAAGAGAGCACATGGAACCCATTTCTGCAACTCAGCTAATGAAGGGTAAGGCACTCTGTTCCAGTCCATCACACACCCATCCTCTGATCCTAATCTTAAACAAGTGTAAACCATCTCACATAAACACGCACCCACCTTCATCTTGCTCTGGAGTAAGGACTAATGCTGCCAAACTGTATGAAAGCAAGACAGACACTCTGAAACAGAGAAATCTCCAGGCTGATCCAGCTGTTTCGATGACACGGGTGTCCGAAAGTATGGAGTTACGGCGTTCAAACAGCAGTTAAAACAGCAGTCCCCGTGAGCAGCTCTTTTTCCTGCTTTGCAGCTTGTGCAATAGGCAGTTGGGGTTTGGTTTTGTTGTTTTGTTTGGGTTTTTTTTCCCTTTGATCGAGACACCTAAGTCGCACCGGTTCGCGAGAACTGCTTTCATGCCTCACTGAATGTCATTTGCATCTTTCTCAGGATGCTGTTGCCAGCTGAACCTTCCAGCAAGGCACCACACGTCGATGCTCGAAGCAGCATGTGCTTGGGTCACAGGAGAAGCACTAAACCCATCCTGACACTCAGGACAAGGCTTCATGCGGTAAAGACCATCCCTGAGATTGGATGTAAAGCAGCACCAGCAGCCCCCTCCCAAGCCCTGGACTGGAAAAGGGGAATTATCATCTCTAGACAGCAGCTCCAAGAGATTTAGGGCAGTTTGCTTTTCAGTTTCTCTGCCCCTGCAAGCTGTACTGTTAAAAAGCGCCAAAAATACAGAGCAACCTCAGCAACCATTTGCACCCCCATCCCTGTCCAAGGCAAGTCCAACTGAAATGCAAATTAAATGAGTCCCCCCATCTGATGCAGGTTTTGTGGGTGACCGCGGTTAAACGACAGAGACGTGCAGGCTTGAGGCTGTGAAAGGGACCCGGAAGACAAGCCCTGCTTGAAAAAGGTAGGTGAGCGGATTCTGTGCGCAAAATAATTGTGCTCTGGAAAAACACGTATGAGCCAGCGACAGGAGGCAAGAGGACAGCAGAAAAGGAGCTCTGCTGTGCTTTGTCCAGGCTAATTTTAACAGAACTTCCACCACTTCCCATAGGAAACTACTTCACAGCCCAATACATCTCTCACTGTCAGCAAGTTTCCCTGATGTTTGAGCGATATTTTTCTTCTCTTTAGCTTCCTCTAATAAGAGCCTAAATAGTTCCTCTCCTCCCCTTGGATGCCATTAGATGGCTTTAATGACTGCTCAGGAGCTTGCAGCTGAACTAAATTCAATGATAGAGCTCTTCGTGGCAGGTAACTTGGCCGATATTAAGGAAATCACTGCAGATTTACACCAAGATAATCAAGATCCACAGCCTGCTGAGAGCTGTTAATAAATAGAGGGGAATCAGAGCCATTTGGTAAAATCCTTAATGACTTAACAGCTTGACTTCAGTCTTATTGTTTGCTCTTATTATTCCTGTCTTATTGTGAAAACATGTGTGGGAGAAACAGCATTTATTTTGGGACTTGATCAAGCTATTAGACTCTTGGGTCATTTCTAAACCAAATGAAATTTTTAATTTCATTTCAACATCCATCCCTCCTCTTTTACAAGAGTGTGGGGGTTTTTTAAACGAATTACCAAGCTCAGTTTAAAAAGGGAGAAGCTGTTTGTCCTCATGATTAACACACACACCCCCCCATGCAGAAGTTAGGAAGGAGTTAAAAATGTATGTTAAAACAAAGAAAACTTCATCTGTTGGGTATAAGAAGAGCCTTTACAATATTCTTATATAATGGTTTAGTATTTTATTGTTTTAAGGATGGGGAAAGGGTAGTGGAGTGAGACCACAGTGACTTTCCCATGGCAGAGTCAAGACCAGCAGCTCCCGTCTCTGTCTCCCAGTTTAGTGCTTGGGGTTTAGATGGGAAGCCAGGAGGATGGGGCAACATCAGCAACCCCATCGAAATATTTTTGCCTTCAAGAACGTGACTGAAGACTTTAAAAATGAGAAACAGCACCTTCAACACAACCATCCTCCCTGGGCCGCTGTGCTGGCAGCTCGCTGACCCAAAGCTGCTTAGTGATAGCCATTTTATTTTTGCATCAAGTAATAATTTATCATCTTTGAGGGGGTGGGGAAAATAGCTCGTGGAAATGACATTCTTCCGCAAGGCTTTAACCCTTGAAATCCTGGCACTTTCCAGGCCGCCTGCCAATTCAATTCTCCGGGGAAAGAGTGTTTGTTGATCTGTTGGCATGTTAAAAACCTCATTCAATTCATCAAACCCTGGCACCAGCTTAAAATAAAAGGCGCATCCCTGATGCAGGGATATGAGGAATAGGAATAAGCATGTTTTCCTGCTGCCTATTTACAAACCAGGCTTTTTAACTGATCGGCCACCTCCTGCCTTTGTTCCGTATCAGGGGATCCCACATTTGTTATGATTTTAAAACTTTGCAGCATTCTCAAAGATAATACCTGATTTACCAAAGGGAAGCCGGGCAGGGTAGTAAATAATGATGCTGTGGTAAATCGAGCGATATAACTGCACCCTCAGTAAATATTCCAAGAGATGAAATGACTTGGCTGAGGTCACAGGGAGAAAGTGAGGGTGACCGGCCGAGTGTCGGAGCCCACTATCTCAACTACACGGTGGTGACTGCAGTCGGATGAGCGTTGCCCGAAGAAGGCTGTCCACGCTCTTTCTGGGAACGATGCGGCTAGCAGGGGCAGGGGGGGCTGTTTGTCGGCAGATCGCTTTCTGCTTTAACGCTGTGCCCTTTCATTGTTCAGTAGCTGTCAGAGCTGAAGGAAATATGATGATATCTTAAGAGCCTTTCCCATTTGGCTGGACGAACTCTAGCTGGGATGGATGACAGCGCTCATGAGCTAGCGCCGGACTGTTAAGGTTTGGACCGGTCTCATATATACACACATCCACGAGCCCCTGTTCTCCGTGTGAGTAAATTGCTTTCTGCTTTAGACTTCTCCTTTACCTGGTTCATTCCTCTATTACTCAGTTGCTATTTTGTAATTAAGCTAAAATAACACCACTGCCAACCAAAATTTTGGCCCCATCAAATCTACAGCGAGCTGATGGCGCGGGTCGTGGCAAGGAGAGGGGTTTAGGTGGGATACGGAATGAGAGAGGCTGTTGCCGTTAAATCCCGCTGCTCTTGCTTGGATCCTAGCAGCTACTTGCAATCGCAGGAAGATGTGAATGGGCGGAGGGGGTTAATTAGGTCATCTGTTCTTTCACTCATGAATTTCCCTCCTTGAAATAATAGACTTACAGCCCAACGTCACAGGCCAGATCCTCAGCGAGGGCAAAGCAAAAGGAAAAAGAACTGGATTAATCTCCTGCCGTTCAGCGAGGGATCCCCTGCACCAGGGAAGGATCTGGCCCCATGAGGAGCACACATTCCCCATCTCAGAAAGCCCAATCCGCCCCGTGGCAAAGGGGACTTGGTCAGGGATTAACAGCCCAGCTGTAAATCTGAGTTTTGCTCCAGACTCCTCATCTGACCCCTGGCAGGATGCTTGAGACCAGCCTGCCCAGATCTGCTGGTGCTTTGAAAACCCCACTAAGCACCTCTCTTCATCCAAACCACTTCAGAAAGGTACGTTACCCGTCGTTTCTCTGTGCCTCGACTCGCCCAAGGAAAATAGCACTGGGGTGTTTTCTGACTTTGGAGGGGCACGTGGTACCCCCAAGCTCAGCGGTGAAGCTGAGGACAAGGGACACACACGTCCCAGTGCCGGGTGTGCAAAGTGCACAGTGGGCTCCCACACAAATCCCAGCCACTGGGTGAGTGGTGCCATTCCCTGCTGCCCAAGGCGAAAATGTCTGCGTAGCCCAAAAAATCTGATTGTTTACACAACAGGCAGGGGTGAGTTTAAAAAACTAGTTGAATTAGAGGCAGCATGAATAGCCCGTAAGCAGGAAATCGCTCTGGACCCAGCCCGCAGCCCCCAAAGGTGTCAGTTGACAGCACAGGATGGGAAGTTGATGGTGACTGTAATACCAAATGAGTGGCCACATGCAAAGCGATGATTTAGAGACTAATGGAAAGGGGGAAGGCCTTGGCTGTGCTCCTCAGGGACTCGTAACTCCCTCTGGCTCTTTTTTAGCTGGCTGAGGGGTGCAGGATTGTGCCCTTCCCAAGGAATGGCAGTGGCATGGCAGCACGTCCCTGCTGCTGTCACACTCAGGGCTCCGATTCCTCCCCAAAGCAAACGCTGGCACCTCTGGCACTTTCTGCCCTTTGGGGGATGCCATTGCTATTAAAAACATGCAGGGGTGCGGCACCAAACCCCTTACAAGCATCCCCCCCGCAAAGACAGGAATCAGCCCCGGTCTGAGGGGGGTCCGCTCCTTGTCTGTCTGTCTGTCTGTTTGTGCCAGGGCTGGAGGGACCCGAGTGAGCATCCCAACCCAGGCACTTCGCTTCTCCCTCTGCCTTGAAACAAAAAACCAAACCAACCCCCCCCATCCAAACTAAAATGCAACTCAAAACGTAAAAGGAATTGCAAATTGAATTCACTGTAATAACGCCAAGGCGTAGCCTTCTACCTAGACGATGAAAACAATAATGTTCTCCTAAATATATATATAAAATTGATATACTCTCTGTAAAAATAAAGGTAATTTTTAAGGGTAGCATCAGCTCAGATATTTATATAAGACCCTGCAGTACTGTTAGCAAACACATGAATCAGTTACTGGGTGAAACTGGAAATGGAGAGAGTAAAAGTAAATCATCGGCAGAAGAAATCATAGATGTCCTGAAAACGAACACAGGTACCTACAACCCACGAAAGAGTTTAAAGCGACTCTCTCCCCACCGCCACTTACTACTTAGCTGAAAGACCAAGGGAAAAGCTTATGTCCTCCACGGCTTCCCACACTTGTCTCCGATCTCTTTCCAACTACCTGGTGCTATCCTCCGCGCTGGAGCTGGAGAGGATGGAAATACCATAGTGTTTGCAGCAGGGCCGCCTATTCAAAGGGAGGGGGAGTGGTCAGCCCCGCATCCAGGGCGGTGGGAAAGGCGAGTTTCACGCCGCTCACGCTTCTGCGGCCACCGCCAGCCGGGAAGAAGCCACCTCTCTTAGATGTCACGCCGGTGGGAACAAAAAACTAATGTCGGTCGGAGGTGGTTATGGGGGGGGACAACTCCTGACAGCCCCCTGCCCCCCCCCACTGCGAGGTGCTGGGCTGCGGTGGTGGCCTTTGGGGCTGCGCTGCTCCTGCGTCCTGTAAAGGGATCCGAGGGCTCCAGCGTGCTTTGGGAGTGTTACTCGGGCCCCCCAAAGTCCCCGTGAAGTGGAGCTTATTCTTGCACAGTGATTAAAAGAAAAGGCACCTAAAGCGTGACCAGGGCAAGGTTTATCCAGCCCCGGTCCCTGAACCTCAGCTCAGCTGCTGCCTCTGCCTAGAGCTGCCTAATGGCAGAAACTGCTGTTTCCTCCTAAAAAGTTCCCTGGGCACCTCCAGCCGGCTGCTCCCTGCGTATATCCCGGGGCATCGCTGGCTCCAGAGGGCTGCACTTTCTGGTGCCTGCCTTACCCCCATCCCCGGGCAGGATCCAGCCTGGTAGCATACCCTAAAACCCTTGATCACATGCCCTGGGTGCCAAAAAAAAAAGCCCTAGTTGCTGCTGCTTGCTTTTAAAAGCATAAAGGCTGCAGTAATCTCCCCTTACACACGGCACCAGAGCGGGGAGATGCTGGGGCAGTGCTGGGAGCCACTGGTGCGGCCACCTCCTCTGCCAGAGGTGGATGGTGCCAACCTGCATCACCCCAAAGACCGCTTTTAATGCAGATGCTAAAGGAGGCCAGGGGCTCTCCAGAGAGGAGAAGGCTGCCGGGATGAGAAGGACAGGCGAGTGTTTTCCTGGCTGGGCAGGAAAAGGGAAGGGGGCAGAAACACAGGTTGCAGCAGGCTCACTCCAAAAAAACCTCGGTGTAAATTACCCGGTCTGCCCTGGGAGAGCAGGACCTGGGGCTGCCCTCTTCTAGTGCCTCTGCCGCCATCCTGCCTGGGGACCTCCGAAGCCCCAGCGTTACCCCCCAGATCCTGGATGCAGCAGGACGTGCCCATCCTGCCTCTCCTGCTCTTTCTCCAGGCAGCAAAGCTGATTTTTCCTCCAGGAGAGGGCTCCAGGCTGAAAAAATCCTCTCCAGCTCCAGCACAGATCCCCGTCTTCGTGAGCCACCGCTCCGGCTGAGCGCCTGCCAGCAGCCCCAGGAGGGGGGCAAAGCCCAAACAACCAAGAGTTACATATGTGCTGTTCTGGGACATTTTGTTTATGGGCAAAATGAGAGGCTGGGAAGAGCTGCTGTGGTTTTTCCCCAGAAATCCTAATAGCAAACTGTAATAGAACAGCAAAAACGAGGACACAGCCATGGGACTCAGCCCTTACTGCCTCGATGCACTGACACCGTGGTATTCTGCTTGTCCAGATATTTGCAGAACTGGCTGGTTTTCAGGGGAGTTTGCAGCATCCTCACAATCAAAAAATGCAGCGTGTACATCTAAGTACTGTCACTGGAAATCCAGGCTGAAGCACTGGTCAGTCTGGGGAGAGAAAAAACTCCTGGGAACACCCTTTCCCAGTCCAAAACCCGGTATTTTGGATACTCTCAGCTAAGTGGACATTTGCAAACTCCAGACCAAAACTGTATTTGCTGTCGTCACGTGGGTAATTTCTGCCTGCACAGGGCTTCTGTGGCATCTACTGCTGCCAAATGCTTCCCAGAGAAACCAAACGTGCAAAACTAGTGTTCACAGGTGTAAAGGTCTCTCCTGTTCTTCACCCCCCCAGACCAGGAGATTGCGCATAGCGATAAATAACAAGAAAACCCCAATATTTATGCACATAAAACTATTAACAGGTCCTTCAAGGATTTTCTCGACCTCCTAAATGAATAAGGAATCTCTCCTTTAGCCCTTGCCTTAGCTTATAAACACACAGCTACAGGTGACCCGAATATACGTTACCTGTTGAACTCGCAGCCGTAAGGCACGGAATCGCTCTTGTAGCTATTTTAACGCAGGAAATTATTTACAGGGTTCCCATCTTCTCGGGAAGGTTTCCAGCCTCCTGGGCTTTGCTACAAAGGCTCGGTCACGTCTGAACGCCAAAGGAGTGGAATGCATCCAGCAATCAATTTTTATCCGGGCAACTCTTCCTAAGGCTGCCGGATAACCCCGCTGGCAGCTGCAAACAAGATGTCTTTCGCTGGCCTGGATGCTTTTCTCTGCACCAGACGGTTCTTCCAATATATTAATCTATATATTAATAGCCTCTGTATTATGGCTGCCCAATCAACTGTGTGTCTGCAAAACGGCGAGGCTTCTGGTTTCGGCTGTTTCGTACGAGGCAGCACGATGTCTGCGGCGCGCAGATCGCCTCGCTCGGCTTGCACGCGGGTCGCCTGGTTTCGGGGTCACTGCGGTTGCAGCAGTCACCTAAGCCCGTTGCTTCAGCTCGCAACGCGAGGTTGGGTTAAATTTCGGGTAGTTCATGGAATTTATCATAAAGCCATCGTGCATCGAGAAGTACTTTCCATTTCAGGTGGTTTGGATTTTCTTTGTACTCGTAAAGAAATAAAATTATTCCTTAATGTTTAACTGAAGTAGTTATTAGTGTTTTTACTGAATCTGATATGTCTCCTGGATGTTTCACGGGTTGCTCACTGGTAGGCTGCTTAAATTTAGGGGCACACGGGCACACAGGAAGGTGCTGGAAAAGGTGTCAGCGGAAAAAGTCCCTTTCCCAATAACCTAAGAAATCCTTATGGCCATTTTGCAGCTAGAGGAATGGATGGAAAATGAGAGGGACATCATACCCTATGACTGGAGAGGGTCACGATTTGTATCCTGGAGCTGGGCAATGAACATGGATCACCTGGGCAAAATTCATCGCAGCCAGAGTGCTGAGTTTCACCGACTGTCACCTACTGCAGTTCACCCCTTTGCAGCTTCCAGATTACTTTCCAGAGAGAGATCCTGCAGACTTCTGCTCCTGCTTGAGCATCCTAAGCCACTAAGGGTGAAAAGCTGCACGTAATAAACTTCCACATCCCTTTATGGATCTGTAAGTATCATCATTTCCATATTACGCTGCAAAAACAGAGCAGGAACTGAAAAAATGACCTCGAGTCTGCTTTCAGTCGGTGTTACGTGCTGACCCCGGTACAAGGGAGCAAAGAAAGGGGCTTTTGGAGGGTGACCTTCCCAGCCGCTGTTTGCCCTGGGAGAAGGTGACACAGCCAGATGACGGAGCTGCCCGTGCTTGTAAATATTGTGGCAGATTTGCCCAGGCTGCAGCAGCATTCCCTCCTGCCCCTCCTCAAAAATCAAGGCAATGACACGCAGCCTGTGCCCCAGATGCTTCAGCAGTGGTCCACCAAGAGCTGTGCACATCTGGTCTCCAGGTGCTGAGGCTTTCCATCGCTGCCCGGCCTCGAAAGAAAACCAGAGGCATCACCATCCCTTCTACCCAACGGGCCAGGGACAAACACCCTCTTAATTGCCTCCTCGTTTGGAGCTCAAGGATGCTGTGTGCTCTGTTCCAAGTCGAGGGGAAATATCTGTCCTCAAAACCAGGAGAATACGTTTTTTCCATCCTGGGAGCAGGCAGGAGCTCCCATCCATCATCTCCAATACGGTGTGATGGATACAGGATATACACCGAAAAAAGAAGCAGTTCAGGGTGTACGGGACCATCCTGAATTATGCTTAAAACTGGTCTGCACATGACTTACGTGAGACTATATTAGGTTAGAATCCTTCGTATGGGTTGAGGTAATTGCTATAAACTCGCTCATATGTGGTTTATCTCACTTCCATAAGGGGTAGGAGAAGCATGCAGAAATGGGCTTTAAATAATGTTGGCTCCTGAAGATGTTAGACTGGCTTGGGTGTGATACAAAGTGCAGAAAAACGCCTTCCTTCAACGCTGAGGTTTCATTTTTAGTCTATACACACGACTATAAATACATATACGTGTATATATATGATAACAACCCAAAATACAGTCCCGTCCATATTTTCATTCTGGAAGAAGAAGTGAGAAATTTCCACTGAGCTCTAACTCTGATGTTAAGCAACATCTCTAAGGAATTGCTAGCCATACCATTGCCAATCTGAGCCTTCAAGATGCAAATCTGTGAATTTTGCTTTGTAAGCACAAAAAAATAATCGCTTTTCTCAAAGCCAGCGTAAATATTATCATTGTAATCTCCTTTCCGCAGGTGCCTGCCCCACTCCCACCACAGGGGAAGGATGCCCAGGCACTCCTAAGAGCTGTAAGAAAAAGGTAAATCAATTCTCATTTATGAAAATGTTAACTGGAAAATCAGTCGCCATTTACCGTTTCTCTCATTTCAAGAAAAATGAGGCCTGTTTGGTTGGGGAGGGGGATCTTTTATTAGACTATCTGGTACACTCAGAAAAAAAAGAAAAACAAAGCAGATAGGGTTTCATCACACATACCCACTTCAAATCTGTAAATTAAAATCCTCATCCAAAATCATTTAATCTAGGACTATAAAGGCAGATTTCAGAAGTGCTCTTTTCCCAGGCAAGCATATAAATAAAGATCAGATTTACCAAAATGCTATCAACTAACAATTCCTGCTCAAACACATCTGGCCAGATTTCAAAACCAATTCAGCAGCCAGTTAATCACTTGCTCTTTATTACTTAACTTACTATTAGCGTGGGGGTAAAAAAAGAGAGATATTTTTATTTTCTTTTGTCTGTTAAAATATTCCCCGCATCTTGCTGTAGGAAAATTCAAAACATTGATAAAAATGTGGCCGTTTTTCAAAAGTCAGTATAAAGATACAGAAAATGAATCGAGATCGTTTAACTGCTTCCCTTTGCATCTTCTTTTAAAAAAAAGAAGATTAACACCTCAGTGAAAATGTCATATAAAACCCATTTTGACAATAATAAGCAGCTTATTATGGTCAAACTATGATGATAACAAATGAGAAGCTGTAATTATTGTTCACGCTGTTACTGTTGCCTGAGGACACTGGCTGAAATCTGAAAGCTGGGTACTCTTGTGCCACGTGCTCTCTTTAGCGACCGTTTTCTGTAGCGTGGCCTTGCCTGGAGAGCAGGATGCGGTGGCTTTGGTGTCCTGGGCTTGGAAGACCTCCCTCGTGGCAAGCAATGCCTCCAAAAATGTTGGGGAAGGGTTGAGTGGTGAAAAAGCTCCTGCTCTGCCCCTAAGGACTGTCAGCGGGGCTGGAAGCGGCGTCTGGAGAACGGGCTGCAAAGGGGGAGCCCACGTTTTCCATCTGGCTCCACTCGAGGTGGTCCTGGAGACCTCGTTTTCCCCCTGAGACATGGACACCTCAGCAGCACTGCCGAGCACGGCGTCTCAGCTACATCCATAAATCAGCTCGTGGTCCCCGTGCGTGATCCCAGGCCCGGAGAAAGGAGCGGTTAGCTTTCCATCGCCATCGTTTCATGACTCATCACTTGACTCAGAACCAACACAGCACGTCCTTTGAAGTTGCTGGGCTTCTCCTTTCATGGCTCACATCTTTTCAGTGTCAGAAATGCCACTGTGCTGGGGGTGAGGAGGAGGAAAAAAACTCGAATGACGTGAGAATTAAGAGATTTCATTTCATTTGGGTTATATGGCTAGCTGATAAACCCGGGAAACTCTTTTTCCCGAGGCCTTTTTCCAATATCAAATGGACCTTTTGGTTCTCCCTCAGTTGGCAGACATGCAACAGAGGACAACAAGGGTTTGGAGGTTTTTATAATAATCCCAGGAGGTCTGAGCTGAAATCTGTGCCCTCCTGGTTGCCACCATCCAGCCAGAAATGAGTTACCTGCTCCGCAAGGAAAATGTTTCTGTAGGAGGAACCATAGGGCAGGGAAGTTGTGGAATGCCGCGGCCGAACGCAGGCTGGAGACATTTCAGCAGGCTGCTCTAATTGCACGTCTAAACCAACGCAAAAATGCACGTATCTTACAAAATAACTTTTTGTTATGAGAGCGAGCAGGAGGGGAGAAAAAATACGGTAGCAGAAATGTGAGGCTTGGTTCTGTGGAAATGAATTATGAACATGTCCTTTACCTCTCTGTTTATTTTCCACATGGTTCCAGGTCAAGGAAAGTTTGTCTGTGACAAAGATCAGGCTTTCGGAACAGCTGTGTCTTTTCATATTTAATTCCTGAGCTCCACCAAGCATGTTTCGACAGATTCTCTTTTGTCTCCTCCATCGATTATCAGGTGGGATAACAGGACACAGGTGACATCCCCAGAGAGGTGTGATGTTCCCCTCCACGAAGGATGCCAAGAGCTCCAGGAGGAAGAGAGAGGAAAAATAATCCTTGTATCATCAGGCTGAATACACGCTGTCACCAGGACTGGCTGGTGATGGAGAGGTTATTTATGGCCAGGCTGGGGATCGCAGTGCTGGGTCCCACATGTGAAGTGAAAGTGGAAGTGTGTGGGTGGGAGGGGAAGCAGCAGCATCTCATTTATCAGCGCTCCCGGGGCCGAGCGGGTTTCCACCCAGACCCAGGCTGCGTTAAGGAACGCTTCCCATCTCCCACGAGACCCCAAGGGCACGACCACATCCCAGCGGCCATCCTCCGCGGCTGGCTGAGGCAGGCACACCTACCCCAGCCTCCTACGACCTGCTCTAGGTGCTTCGTTAACCTGCCCATCCTTATTGCAGCTCCACAGCTCTCCGAAAAAAAAAAAAAATAAAGATGCCCCAGCCTGCCTTACCCCTTCCCTGCGCTCACAGAGGTCTGCAGAAACCAGCGTGGGCCCGCGGGTTTTAAGCAGAGCAAGAGGGGGATGGAGGGGAGGGGAGGGGGGGTCACGGCGGGGTTAGCTGATGAACAGCAAACAATACCAATTTATGCAAAAAGCAGTCTGGAAAAAATGACATTCCTGGTTGTCTGCATATATAATATACAGAAATCCTAAATAAAGGAGCCAAAGATGTTTCGATGAATTAGACCTTTATCCTTCCGGCATCCCAGAGCTCAGCCCATGAATTTGGGTGAGTTTGCCTTTTTAATTGCTCTGTCTTTCTAATACAGGCTATTTTGAAACTGCGTGAACAATGCCCTATTGGAAATCAAACAGGTCATTTGGGCTACAGTTTTTATCTGGTTTTCCACCATCTTAGACAACAAACAAGCCATTAATGTCTGGAAACACAGCTTTGATTTCAACTTCGGAACCACAGCCCGGATCACTGCCAGGGATGCCCAGTGTCACATTTCAGGGCAGCCCATGTCCCAGCGCTGATTAGTTCCTCCCTGCCCTTACACCTGGGTGCCCAGGCGCTCCTCCCATCTCAATGGAGATGCTTTGGATTGGCAGCCCTGGAAATAAGACCACAGCATGGCTTTTTCTGAGTGAAAACTTCCAATAGTAAGCAAGTATGGGCTTTGCTTTTGGTCCTAGATTTGGCTCTCCATTAGGATAAGGAGTTTTGCAAAGGATCCCTGGGCTACTTGCTGGATCAGCTGCAGCAAACATTCGTATCTTCATTAAGATGCAACTTCTGTGCACTTGATTAAAACCTGGTTTCTTCTGCTGATGATTACCTATTTTTTACTATCTACAGGGTCTCTGCCTGGTCTTGTCCTGCTGCAGACCTTAGGAGACGCAGCCTGGAGTCCTGGTATCCCTGCCCTTCATAAGCTGCAAACATATGGGTCTTCAGCACAAAGTCCAGAAGAAACCACATCCCAAAGGTACCTCTGAGCCTCTTGTTCCTGCTGGGTGGCCACCTGCACCCGTGGCCGGAGTGCCAGCCTGTGGGAACCTGCATCCCAGCAGGTTTTCCCTAAGGTTTTCTCCCGGTGTCCTTGGGGCACAGCTGGCAGGTCCAGCCAAACACCCTGCAGCAGGATACGGAAATTTTGGCTCCATCTGAGAGTGGATGCGAAGGGAAGCCCGGCTTGCAGGAAGGGCTGATGGAGAGCACCATGGCGGAGCGTCACAAGGCTGTCCCTCCTGCTCCAGACACTTTTCCCAGATGGGGAATGCCTCAGCCTTCGCCAAGCAGTGATAATGCGGCATTGGCTTCCTCTCAGTCCCTTGGGCAAGCTCCAAGCCTCGATTTTCCACCGCCAAACACCTCCTCAGTCTGCCTCATCGAGTGGCACTGCAAGCATTTGGGACCAGGGTACGCATGGTGACAGGGGACGGATTTCACAGGGTTGAGATGCCATCGCTGCCCAGCCCTTCACAGACCTGCAGGTAGCAGATGGCTTTTTTATTTCCCACCCGCAGTATAAGCTCACGGTGCAAAGAGGAGGTTTCTCCCATTGCTTCTGGTCGAGGGAAGAACGCACACGGCTGGACGTTAACCCTCGTCCTTATCCAGAAGGCCTCGCTTAGCTGGTACTGAGCCCTTGGGTTTTTGAAATCAGCAGGAGCCTGGCCTGGGGAAGGTTTACGGGATGAGTTTTGGCTGTCCTGATTGAAGCTGTTTCCAAAAATCAGCAAATACAATTTTCAGCACATCGCAAGGAACTGAGGCTCGCAGTGTCGGTTCATTCAGTGCCTATAAATCTCCCTCTGAGACTTTGTAAATCTCAGCCGGGAGTTTCCTTTCATTTTGGCCACCCTGGGCACAAGCACAGGGCACTGCCGTGAGCACGGACGCAGCCTCGCTTCTCACAATGCAAATAGGACGGGAAATTATTTTTTTTCAATCCTGCCTTGAGCATCTGTGGGCTGAAAGGGACCTTGCTGAAACACAGAGCAAGCTGAATTTACCTCCTCCCTGAATGAGCTTCATTAGCTGGTGCAGTCAGCTCCAGATTTTAATGGATGCAGCAAATGGGAGAAATAAAATAAATACTACAATCAAAGCGCTTAAACCTACGCCTCGTCTATGCCAACACAAACCCTGAATCGGAGGAAGCATTAGGCTAAATATAGATCCTCAAGCAAAATTGGAGAGCTTTTATTTTTTTTTTAAATTTTTTTTCTAGGTTCATACTGTAAAACATCTGCTGAACAGTTTCCTATAACTGTTTTTGGCTTTTAAATCAAAGAAAGAAGAAACAATGTCCCATTTTTGTAGAGAGAAAAGGAGGAGGGGAATAATAGACCTTCCTCTCAAAGCAAGATGACAATAAGGATAGAAATAGAAAGGGGAGAGCTTTGAAACATCTTGAGTCCAGACAAGAAGTGGGTGGATGGCAGGTTCAGGTATCTGGGCTTGCTTTGGCCGCTTCCCATTTCAGCAAATCTGCTGACAGCCGAAAGGGAAAACTCACGGGCAGAGCTGGCCCACGCTGATGGGCTGCGGGTGATGCGGGAGCAGAAAAGCCGGGGGGATGCAACGGTGCTGGGGGTGCACGGGAAAGCGCGTGGGGCTGGTAGTTCGCTGAGAGGGAAAAGACGTTACTGAGCAGGAGAAAGAAGGGGAGAAGCTGCGCTGCAGTTGTGATGGCTTTTCCCTCAGCGCAGGAGAAAATCCCCTGCTCCTTTGAGCATCTCATGGCCCCATTCGAGCACCTCGACCCACCTGCAGCGGCCGGAGGGGTCCCCAACACCCAGGGTGAGTGGTCCTGAGCCACCACATCGGTGTTGGGTCCCCTTGGCACAGCCATCACATCGCAGGCAAGCCGCTGCCCGGAGCCACCCGCCACCTCCCCTGAGGCCACGGACCGGGGAAGGGGCGGGGGGCAGAGGAACGTGTAGCCCACGCTGTCACACCTCTTGGGTTTTTTGGCAGCGGTGCCTGTGCAAAAGCCTTTCCTGCCAAGTCACAGGATGCGATGACGGTGTGGCTGAGAAAACTTCAAAACAGCCCAAACAATCAGAGATTGTCTGCGGGGAGCGGGCTCTAAAATTGGCTCCTTGGATTAGCACCAGGCTCACCCCTGGGGCCTTTGTCAGGAGAGCTGGGCTCAGCTGCTGTGACGGAGAAGGACCTAATCTCGCTTCCTATCTGTGATACGGGGTCGAATTTAGCCCAGCTTCACCGGCTGGTCTCGTCCCTCCGTGACCCGCTGGCATCCAGGCACCCAGACAGCGGCGGGGCCGGGAGCGACTTCCCGCTGTCAGAAACCCTGCAATGCCTATAGGACCTATGTGACTCAGGATTCAGCAATCCCTTTTTATTTCTTTCCTGGAAAAAAAGTTGCTTAGGAACGTGTGTCCCCTCCGTAGCCCAATTCCCGGGCAGCTCAGGAGGGTGGGGGTACAAGAATTGCTCTTTTTCGCAGCTTTAGCACGTGTTGGGCTGGATTTGCTCTTTTTAGGTAAATCCCGGTCAGGCAGTGGCAGGGATCCTCCTGCTCATAGGGGTTTCGTAGCACCTTTGCTCCTTGGCATCGGGGTCTTCTGCCACAAACCCACTGCCATGAGCACCAGGGACCAGGGCCAGGATGGTAACATGTCCTCATCCAGCTGTGAACCTCTTTCCCCATCTTTTATTTTGTGGTTTGGCCCCAGCATCCTCCTGATCCCGGCACCCTTGCAACACCTGAACGCTCCGGAGCTGCTCCAGAGGATGTATTAAACGTGGTCGGTCTGTGTCTAATGGGTCTTAAAGAGCTATGGGCTCCTCCCAGGGCTGTGAAAACTCTTTTCTCCCTGCCCCGTGCAGCAGCATCCCTCCAGCATCCCTCTCTGGGCCCGACCCCTTGGAAAAAAACCTTGGACAAAAGAAACTCAGAACAAAAACCAGGAGCGGGGAAGTGGCAGGCGAGGGACTGTGTCAGATCAGCCAGGTCCCCAGGAGGAAATAATTGGAACAAGGCTCCGGCACGTGCCAGGAGATGGGATGTGTCGGGGAGATCTCTCAAGACTTTTGCAGGGACCAGCCGCTCGCCGGCCCGACTCCGCGTGTTCGGTGCTGCCCGCCGAGATGGCAAGGGAGGAGAGACATCAAAAAATGGCATTTTGGTAGAAAAACCTCTCTGTAACTGAACTCCTGCAGTCAGCAGGAGAGGGGCTTTGCTTTCCGCAGGAGGTTCCCCTCGGTTCTGCCAAAGCCAGAGAGAAAATGATGCTGCGGGCCTTTCCCGAGAGCCACTTTTTATCATCCTGCTCTGCAATATACCTCCTACCCGGGGCAGGGAGGGTCTCCCAACCTCAAAGACCTGCTCTGAGGCCCGTTTATCCGCCCTGGCTTTGTGGGAGGGGAGCTGCAGAGGATGAGGGACAGGGAGCATCCTGTCCTCCATGCTGGTACAGTGCCGGTGCCAAGGGGGCTGCGGGTGAAATCTCAGTGCCGCGATAAATGTGGAAAAAACATTTCAGCTCCAAGGGGCCGTTTGTGATACAAGGAGGCGATGGGGAGCGGGGGGGGAATAATTTCTTTTTTTTTGGGAGAATGAGCTCTTGTGTGCGTGCAGGTGCCTAGGGCTCGGAAAGGGGGAAGGCAGTAACTCACAGCAACAGTGCTCATTAGCAAAAATGGGAACTGCTGGAGAAACAGGGTCTGGGGGAGCAGTGGGGCTCCCCAAGCCCCACTCCACCCTGGTGAGGACCCACGCCGAGGGCAGAGGCACATCTCTCCTTCCAGGAGAGACTACCCACAGCGGGTGCATCCACGGGACAGCCTGCTTGTGCGTTTGGGTCTGCGTACGGGCAGGGATGAGCATGTCTGTGTATCTCCAGGAAGGCAGGACACCCCCCGTTGCGGGTGATGCTGCGGCATGGGGCAGCCCCCGCAGTGTCCCCCAGGGGATACAGCCCCTCCGGAGCGGGGTGTCCTGCCCTCCCGCTCCCGGGAGGTGATGCTGGGAGGTTTGCTTGCACAGACAAATTGACAGGGAGGGGTTTATATTCTCGCAAGCCCCTCTTTGTCAGAGCATCGGTTGCAAGCAAAGGTTTGGAACTTGGAAACTTGGAAGGGTCCAGCTATTTTCACTCTCTCCCAGGCTCTTTCATTCATGCTTCCTCTCTCTTTTCCCCAGTGCATTTCTCACTCACGCTCTCATTCATGCTCGCTCGCTCATTCTCATTTTCCTGGCTGTATTTTTAGCTCCCTCGCCGTTCAGAGGATGTGAACATTATCCCTGAGTCATGACTTTGTGAGGAAACAGGCAGCCAGGGCTCCCATTACAACCCGTGAGGGCTCTTATCAGCTGCAGTGCAGGCTTGCTGGGGAGGGGGCTTTATCTCCCCGGTCCTCTCCTCTTCCTTTTTCTCCAGCTGCTGCAGCCCCGGCTCCTCCGCCGAGGCCACGATGCTCATCTCCCCGGCCACGTCGTGATGCAGAGCTCAATGAGTTAAATGAAGATTGGCAGTCAGGAAATAGGAGTAAAGCGCAAGGGCCAAAGAGCATCCTCAGTGCTGGGGTGGCTGCCGCAAGAATTACATCAAGCGAAAAGGTGTCTGGCAGGGCTTTGACACCAAATGCTGCCGGTGTTATTCCCAGCCCGTGCTAACAAACATGAGGTAATGGCACCTGGGGGCTTAGTCGTAATCTTGCTCGGCATTCGGAAAACACAAAGCCCCCGAGTATTTCAATCTGGCTCACGATAACGTTGGAGCAGCAGCAAAGTGTTACACCGGCTCCATTCCCACACGTGGATGAGCCGTTGAAATAAAAAACATCCCACGTTAGAAACGAACATTTATCTGGGCTTCGTTCCCAAATGCCCGTGACGTATTGCACGCTACGAAACGGCGACTTCTGGAGAGAATAAAAAAATAACCCCACGAGGGAGGAGGCAGCCTGCCTGCCCTGCTGCCTGCACGCTGCCCTCGGGAGCCCGCGCGTGACGTTAGGGTCGATCTCCAAGTGACCCCCCAGATCGGTGCTGCAGAGAGGAGGATGCGGGGGGTGGGCAGCTTTCGGTGTCTCTCGATGCAACCTCACGCATCACGACACGGCTTTGCTAATCTCGACGCTCAGTGCCGGTCGTGAGGCTCAGCTTCACCTTTTCATGACATTCAGGCTGTTTTCAGCTCGCTTCCTCTGACTTTCCTCTCTAACCTTTGTGTTATCTCCTTAATACTCTCTCCTCCCTTTTCCACCCTTCTGCTTATTTTAGCTGCCTCTTCCTGCCTGCACGTGTGGCTGCTGCCTGTCCCCTCCCGTGCCCCCTCCACGGCAGAAAAGGGGTCACTCCCCTGCCCTCAGCTCACAGGGGGAGTTTTGCCCCATTTTCATGCTTTCCAAACGATCGAGGTAGATTCCCATCCTGCCACCCTGCTGTGCACCCGTGGCTTCACCTCCCCGTCCCCACCTGGGAGCAGGATGTCCTGCCCCCTTTCCATGGACACTGCAGGGCACGGGGGGGTCCCTGCACCCTTTAACTCTGGCAGGGACCAGCTTGTGCTTATCCCCCAAAAAAATGTCTGCAATGAGCTGCTTCTGCAGCCCAGACACCTATGCTGGTGCTCAGCACCGGAGTGTCCTTTCCAAGCGCTTAAAATTGATCCTTGTGGTCCTCTGTCCCTCCCCCGCGGAGATGGTCCCGCTCCTTCGTCTCCTGCATCTGCGGAGATGCTGTGCCAGGATCCTGCTGCATCCCGCCTTCGAGCCCGTTTGTCCACCACAGGAGGACAACGAAACAGACGCTGTCAGAAACTGCCCGGAGAGATGAAAGGCTGACACGGGGCCAAGAACCAGCTCAAGAAATTCAAGGAAGAAAAAGCCACTGAGGGCTACTAAAGAAACCAGTTTTGGGTCAGGAAATCCCAGCGCTGTGGCTATCAGCGCTCAGAGAGGATACCGGGGAAGGATCGAGCCCTTTTCTTCTACTTCCCCATTTGGCTCCCAGTATGAGCTGACGGTGGGGCCACTGGTTTGGCTTAATGCGACCATTTCATCACACACCTCTTAGCTGGTGGCTTTCTTCCCTGGGACAGAGTCAGCCCCCCGAGGGGACGCTGGGGACAAAGGGACCTGGGGAGGGAAGGAGGGACATTTTTCTGGGATGCTGATGGCGCAGGGTATCTCACCGTGACACCCGGGGCCCTTGGGCGTACATGTTGGGTAGGAGAGCACCATCCGGAGCTTGGGGACCTTCAGGGTCGTGTTTGTCCAAGAAAAGAGGCCATTTGCAGTCCCTGAGTCAAAACACTCCAACAGTGGAAGGCAGGACTTCCTGGGCTGAGCCCCGTTGCTAAATAAAAGACAAAAGAAAGAGTAATTAGATGCCATTAATTGTTGTTAAGAGGATTTTTGCTGGCGGCCAGCGCTCCTCTCGGGAGGACACAGCCCTGGCCTTACCCAGCACGGCTGCAATAACACTCATGTGCGGAGCGGGTTTATTTTAAGCATCCCCGCTCCCCACTTTACTCCCAGCCCCAGCGACTTCCAACTCTCCCACCCTCTCCCTCTCCTCCAGCCCTGCATACACGGGGGCCGGGGGGGGAAGGAGAGGACAACCAGGGACCACAGCAGTCCACGGGTGCTCTGAGCGTCGCAGCCCTGGAAATCCCAGTGACTCTGTCTGCGAAGGGATCATAGAAGAATCATCCAGGTTGGAAAAGACCTTTAAGATCATCAAGTCCAACCGCTAACCTAACCTTGCCATCCCACCACTAAACCATGTCCTCAAGCACCTCATCTGTCCTTCTTTTAAATACCTCCAGGGACGGGGACTCAACCACCTCCCTGGGCAGCCCATTCCAGAGAGGGATGCCACGCAGGTCACGAGCAAAGGATGTATAAATGGTTGGAAAATATTTGAAGCGCGTTCGGCTGCGAGGGAAACGTGAAGGGTTAGTCCTGTAGACGTTAAAAGGATCCTCTGCCCCTGGCATTTACCTGCGCTCTGGCTTCTGTGTTTTCCCATTAGCGTTTATTAATTATGATGGCTATTATTTTGTTGTATGATGAACACAGCCCTTTCAGCAAGCCTTGGGACATTGCCTGGAATTACAAGCAATTTAATAACAAGGAGCTGAACGCTGAGGCCCTGCTTTCACTCCTGCCTTATTGGTGAAAAACCCCACTGGCTTTCATCAAGAGGAGAGTCTCAATGAGCAACCGTGTTCCCCCTCGGCTTCGTCTGAGTGCTTTTACGGTGATCCTGCTCAGAAACATCACGGATTTCCAAGGCTCGAGCAGGGAGCAAGCGCTGCCAGAGCTGGTTCCCAGGCTGGAGGAGGGGATGCAAAGAGGGGATGCAGCCCCGAGGGAAGGAGTAAGGGGATTTGAGGCTGAGATTTTTACCTTTACCCAAATTATTTTTATTTTTACTCCAGTCCTCCTCGGGAACTTCTGGTTCCCCCTCCCTCCTCTCAGACCACTGTATTTCTTCCCCTGCGGAGGTCACGGTGCAGGTTAGGACAGGGCAGCTGCTTCTGGGGGACACGCAGCGTGACTGAGAACTTTGGCAAACCACCCCACGTGGGAAGCGGAGATGGCCGCAGCCTCCACCCGAATGAGAAAGGAGCGTCCGTTTCGGGACACCTTCCCATGTGAGACCTCTTTGGAGTATCTCCACATCCCTGTTCTGCCTCTTCGCAATTATTTGCAATGCCGAAGCCCGTTACAAACAGAACCCCAGCATCCTAGAAGTTGTTTTTGCTTCTTCAAAACCCCAAACCTTTGTAGCTCACGATTAAAAGTACTTTTATTTTTTTTTTTTTTTAATTCACGGCAGTGGCGAGCAGCACCTTCTCAGAAAGCTGCATCTCCTGCAGGGAAGGCGCTGTGTTTTCGAGAGATGGTTTGCTATAAACAGGAGGGATTGCATCTCTGCTTCGCCTCTCCCTTCCAGGGTGGCAAGCGCCTAAGAAAGCACAAGCACGCCTCCTGAAGGCAATCCTCACGTGGGGCCCCCCCGAACCCCACAAACTCCCTGGAGGGGTTGGGGGGGGGGGCAAAGCAAAGGGGGGGCAGGGGCCTTTGATAAA
>VXBL01000869.1:79852-115522 GCA_013400195.1 Aramus guarauna | reverse complement strand
GCAGGGTCCTCTGATAAAAGAGGGTTATTGCGCACAAGCAAATCCCTGCTTTGGCAAAAAACCACTGTGCTGTCGTGAGGTTCGTGCTCACAGGGATCAGGTCCGGAGCGCCCCGATGGGGTGTTATCCTGCTTTGCTGGGTTATTTCTGCCGCCAGTCGCCCCCCGTCGCAGCATCTGGAGAAGCTCACGGTCTGCAGGCTGTTTATCTTCGCTGCACATCTGTAGGGCAGGGAAGTGCTGTCACCCCCGCCATAGGAAAGGAGCGTATTTACTTTCGAAACGGTCGGGAGCTGAGCTATAGCAAGAGGTCAAGTGACTTGGCTCCAAAAACAGCAGTGCCAGTGCAGGCACCTCCGCGGAGCAATGTCGGAGCGTCGCGGGATACCAAGGGATCCTACCCCGCGCCAGGATTAACGAACTTGGTAAGGTCCACACAGGGCTTTTGGAGACTGTATGTCCACGGGGACGTAATTTATCCATACGGTAAAGCCCCGTTTCAGTGCTCCTTACACAGGAGGCAAGTTTTCTAATCCTTGTTATAGAGCTGGAAACCGAAGCACAAGGAAAGGGAGGATTTGCCCACCATCGCTGAGCAGAAACCCATTCCTTGGCACAGCCGCTGCCAAGTCTCCCAGGCTGAACCAACGTACCCAGGCTCAGCGCAACGTGCTTCTCGTGCTCCCGCTTCAGCAAGCACACACATACTTCTTACATTTATTTTAGTTGCATTAAAAGCACAATTTCCAATTAAAAGTAAGAGCAAATAAAATCTTCACTGGTGTTATAGTGAAGCCCTTCCATTCCTACAACTAAAAATCATAATGTATTAGACTTTCTTTCTTTCTTTCTTTCTTTCTTTCTTTCTTTCCTCTCCTCTTTTCTTTTCTTTTCTTTTCTTTTCTTTTCTTTTCTTTTCTTTCTCCTTTCTGCTTGGGTAATGAAAGAAAACATTTTAACCAGTTTCACTTCCTTTTACTATCAGCAGCAATTCAGTGTCACAAATTCTCATCTATTAGCACAAGTGTTTGGGTTGCAACATTATAATGTTCTCATTTAAATCAAAAAAAGAGGAGGGACTGGTAGAGGCATTTCTCCAGTAATAAAGCAGCTTGTTTGTAAAGTTAAGGTGGGTCTCAACTCTTTAAGACGGTTTCTAAACCGTCAGCTTCACTAAAAAGACTTAACACTACATGAAAGAGCATCTGAGCTGCAGCAAAGGCTGGGTGCGCTGCGGGTGCATCTCACCTCTGAAGCCTTGCACACATTTCCTGGCACCTCTCATTATTTTGGGTTGGGTTTTGGTTTTTTGGGTTTTGTTTTTTTTCTCTCCTGCAGGACTAAACGCGTGCGTGTACTTTACATTTTGCTTTTCTCTGAAGTGACACTCTCAGCTTCCCTGTGTTTCTGGACTTGTTTTAACCCTAGAGCAAGCTGTGGCCTGAAAAACATCATTGGGAGCCGCCTGGCGCCATCCAGCCGGCACTGCAAGCCCTGGGCTGGAGCCAGCAAACACTCCGAGAAGGGTTAGAGATGAGTGAGCTCCAGCGAAGTGTAGCACAAACCCACCTTCCTCTTGGCCGAGGTCACAAGACCTGGTAGGTGCAGACAGGCTCATAGCTGAGAAAGACTCCTTTTCTGTCCCTTTTTCTCCTTCGGGGAGGCAAAAGTTATAGGGCAACATGCTCTTTTGATATTAGGTCAGCTGGAAAATGTGCACGAGGGTTATAAACTCATAAACTCCTCTCTGGTCTCTGTCCTTTTCTGTTCACCTTTGTTAAATCTGAAGCACAACGTTGCTGTTAACAGATCTGGATCGTGCTTTTCATCTTAATTTTGCACCCAGTGGATTCATTCACTACTGGCTTTTCTGGCTTGCTTTCCACATTCATCTCCCAAGTGCTGAAAAGAGGAGATGGAGCCAAAAATATGTCCTCCGAGCTCCACTTGTTTTGGCCGCTCGGCTTGTAGGGGCAGGGAGTTTGCACCAGCTTTCCCTGCTGCTGGAATTATTGAGAGATGAGTTCAATTGGGAGGAGAGGGCGAAAAAGGGGGCACCCCCAAACACTGAAGGATTGGGAAGGGGATGGAGAGTGGAGAAGATGCATTTGCAGTCGTGGCTTGAGTGCCCAACCACCCCTGGGAGCCAAAAGCCGTGATCATTTGGAGGTTTTTTTGGCAGGGAGCATGAAACGAGCTTGGTGGAGGCTCAGTCTGCTTCCAGTTCAAACCACCACAACCAGCACCTGGGCTAAAGAGGCAGGTGTGGGGCAACGAAAGCTGCAGGGAGGGGGGTCCCAGAGGGTGAGACCAGAGGGTGATGTACCCGACTGCACGCCGCAGGCGCCGGCCAGCGTGCACAGCTCAGCGTGCACAGGCCAGGGGAAACCTAGCTCACACTGACTCATTCCTGAACTCCAAACCGGCCTGTCTACCCTCCTTTTTCTGATCAATGAAGCCTTGGTTTCCTTATTATTTCACTGCAGCAGACTGAGCAACCGTGTCTCTCATTTTCCTCCTGGGGAAGAGGTCCCCTCAACTGGGGGGGCTTCATTCATGGCAAGCCAGTAAGTGCGAAGGAGCCAAATCCGACGCAATTCAGTAGTTGAGGCGATGCCCAAAATCCTCCTTCCACTCTCCACTGGGTTATCCCAATAGCAGCAGAGCTGGGCAGCCAAACTCAGCAGCCTGGACGGGCCATGACAGAGCATTTCTTCATGCTCTGCAAGGTACGTGGTCCCTCCAGCAGCAGTTATCTCCCCAAGTAGGGGTGCGACCCAAATCCTACAGTGTCCTGCCTGCCTCCCAGGTCCCCATCTGGCCCTCTGAGTTCTTCTCCCCATCTAAAGTCCAGAGAAGACATAATTGACTGGGAAATGGCATTGCTTCAGGTACCAGTGAAAATAAATCCGTAGGTACTGGTAGCTTTCCAAGCAGTTCAGAGGCTTTCCCATACCCCGGGGCGCTTTTCTTTTAAAGACACGTGAAGAGTCCCATACTTTGGCTGCAGATCTGAACTTTCATAGATCTTAAAGCCAGAAAGGACCATAGATTTATCCAGGCTGACTTCCTGTCTAACGCAGGCCATATGAGTCCATCCCTTCATTCCTACAGTGAACCCAATAATTTCTGTTTGGCTATACATCTCTTCCAAAAAGGCATCCGGTCTTGATTTAAAGACTTCAAGAGATGGAGAATCCATCACTTCCCGTGGCAGCTTGTGCCAATGGTTATTTCTAATAAAGGAGGAAGCTATTTAGAGCTGGGCTTACATGTCAGAAGCCTCTCTGGGTAAAGAAATGCTCGCAAGCTGCCTCACCAGTAAAATAAAAGCACAAAGCACTCACTGAAGAAGGATTTTGCCTCCAAAAGTGTGTCTATTCTTTCCCACTGCTGCTGTTGATCTATCTTAAGTTGGTCTTTTCTCTACAAGCATCATCTTCCATAGCCCATCACAGTTGTAAAAACATTGCTTCAGCAAGTCTGCACATAAGTGGGTTATCTTTCTCAGAAGCAACCCAGCACACGTTTCACAAGAAGTCGTCCCTGGAAGCGTGTAGCCACGCTGGTCCTTCCAGCCTCCACAGGCTGTGAGACAAGCAGATGCTCTGCAGAAAACACCTTCCCATCCTCGCGCCTCTAAGCTAAGGCATGAAGCCACGGGGAGCGGGGAAGCCAGGTTATCAGGACAGCTCTGTGGACACCTGGCTCTGCGTCATCCTTTCCAGGGTTTTTGAGTTCATGTCTCCCGGCGCCTGAGTGAGACAGCCCTTGGCCACGGGCCAGCTGGCCGAGCCACAGCCCGGACAGGACAGTCAACATGGGTAAGCAGGAGGAAGTATTTGGGAGAGCTGATGACAAGTAGGACTGTGCTTTGGAGCTAGGATGTATGTCCACTCATTATGCTACTGACTTGGACTCATCCGTAATCCCATCATAGCTGACAGGGGACTTGATCTTGGGCAGATTTGGATGACCAAGGCATGGCCCTGCTGACACCCAGAAGTGTCTTGCTATGGACAATAATTGTGAGTTATCTCTGTTTCGCTCCCAGTGCCATCACACTGTACGGGAGTGTGCAAAACCAGATGTTCCTGTAATCCGCTTTTACCGAGTTATTTATATCCACGTAATATTTGATGTTTCCTGTCCTATTAAAAGGCTCCAGGTCCCCAAGACAGTTTCAAAGCAGTAAAGCAACGATGGTCATTGGAGCTCCTGGAGCATCTCAGACAGGGTCTTCACACCAGGAGCAGCGTGCGTGGAAAAGCAGCAGTGGGAGAGCGGTGCAGGAGCAGGAGGGAGGGATGGGAGTTGCTCTGCAGTATCTTGACAATTTAATGCACTGAGATAAAAGTTTGTGCTTCTATAGGACAGCTGTCCAGACTCTTAGTGAAGAGATTTGGCACCCACTGCGTACCTATATGAATCAACCTTAAACTGCATCTGTGGGAACTCACATGGTCTTGTGGTTTAAATAACCCTTCCTTTGCTGGATGACGATTGCAACTGAGCTCAGCTGACCGTCCACCTGCCAAAAAGAGTTGGACCAGATCTGAGCCAAATCCACAGACATTTTTCACCCTTACAACATTATCTAGCACTGCTGGCCAGTGAGGACAGAACTGCCGTCAAATCCCAGGTCTCTTAGATCTTCCAAAATCAGATGAGAGAGATCGCCAGGATGAGGGATAATGTCTCATGTGGTCTCGGTTCCTCAGCTGATTGACACAGGCTCCCAACTCAGATACCACAGGGAAGGCAAATTATGGCATGGAGGAAGAATTAGGATCAAAATGCATCTGGGAAGTTTGCTGTTTGAAAGACCACATCCTATGTAACGCTCGCCCAGCCAGGACAGGGCCGCTGCAGAAATAGTGCAGTGGGAGGAGCAGGACTTCCACATCCCTTCTTGGCAGCCTCAGACCTTCTCCCCAAACAAATGTGCCCAGTTTCTCTCTCCGCTTATCAGAATTTCCTCCCCATCCAACCAGATCTGAAACAGCAAGGGATTTCAAAGAGCAGGTTTGGTCTTGCTATAAATGCTATTTTTCCAAGCTGCCACAAGGTGCCAGCATTTCAGAGTGTTACGGTGCTGGGAGCCAGGCTGAGGGAGCACATACAGCATAAGGTCTTCTTCTCCACCAGCTCCCTTCCAGCCCTGCCCAGGCTCTCATGGACCCCTCTGTCTCCCCACGGGTTGTGTTTGTTAGAGGGCAAAGATGGGGAAGGTGGAAGAAAGCATCTTCATGGGGAGGTAGAAATTGTCGCTGTCTAGGTTGCAGATGACGATTGGTTCACCAGCTTTGGGGCTGCATCGTGGTGATCAACTCATCGCTACCCTGTGATGATGCACATCCTGGTGCTCACTGATGTAAGAAAGGGCACCATGCGCCAGTGAGGACCACGGCTGCTCCGGCTGGGCTGCGGGCTGCCTCTTTCCACACTCATCATCCTCCTCCGGAGGCATGCAAACGCTGCTGTTGGAACTCTTCATCAGCATCTGCAGGCACTTTGCAGTAGGAGATTTCCCTCTCACTTCCCCAAACTGAGAGAGAGAAAGACGAGGCAGTTCTCCATTTTCTTGTATCAGTTACAGCTGCTGCCAGGGGACGTTCCCCAGGCCAGCCCTGGGGAGCTCGCAGCTTTCTTTCAATTCTGTTCGTGCCTCATCTGACCGACCGCTCTCCACCCTGTGCCCTCCACCAGGTCCCAGCATGAGAAGAACTACTTTGTGGACCCAGTCCTCCAGGTGTCACGGCTCTGGGGCACATGGAGCCTCTTTGATTTGCCCTCTTAGATGACAGTACCACCACAAAGGAGCGGTTGATGGGGCTTTTCCAACTCAGCTGAGGTTTTTTTTCCTCTCATGGAAAAAAGAAATATAGCTTCTCCATCATGCTGATAACCTTCTGACCCCTTGCTAGCGTGCTGGCAATCCCCTGCAAGCCTTTGGTAATTCCTCTAATCCTCAATACATCCCAATAGGCACTAAAATAGTCCATCCCTTCTGCATGGAGCTGAGACACCTGGGAGATGGGATGCAGCAACCTGCCACAGCAGCTGAAACCATTGGTGGCTCCACGTGTCTTCTGTAACTCCTGAGAAGCACCATCCTCAGTGGCTGATGAGCCGCAAGACATCCCCTTGGCGTCCCTCGAAAGCGCTCTCTAAAGAAAGATCCAGCGGTCCTGATTCACGGCCCCCCCCCAACCACTCCTCTGGAGGTGGGAGGATGGGAGAATTAACATATTTGTTTCTCGAAAAATGTATTTCTTTTCCTTCTGGCTCTTTTCAGGGATCTTCTTTCCCATACAGAGGGAAAAAGAAGATAATTGAAGTTGATGGGTAATATGGTAAAAAACACAAATCCCCTTTTGGTTTCAGGTAAGAGAGAGCAGCCGGCTGGTCTGGAGCTTTATTATTAAGACCACAAGACGGGAAGACAATTTTGCTTGGGAATATGCCTTTGCAATCATGAAATTCCTCACCTCGCTGCAGCAAATCTGTATTGATGTAAGCAGAGCAACCTCAATTTTCACAACCCAAAGCCCAGGCCAAGGACTTCTGTACCTTGAAATAATTTTTACACTTTCCAGCCTTCCAGCATTCTGTTTTCTGCGGCTCCGCAGAGGTGTTGGATAAATTTCCTGTTTCACTTCTAGAGCAGCGAGCCGCAGTTTTATCAGTGAATATTTAGCAAGACAGACCTTGCTTCCAGACAATACTGTCTCCATAAAAGAGAGCTGTGAAAACGGCACTATAGAGTAATTACTTTCCTGCTCGCCACAGGCCGGCAGTTCAAAACCACAGCTGGAGAGCTGACAGTGTGTGTGCTCTCTTGCGACAGATGGGGGATGCTCATAAATAGAGCTTGTCCAGAACACGTGCGCGGCTTTTTTCCCCACGCACATGTAAAATGGACCTCTTGGCTCAAAAGTGGAAAAACAAATGTTTTACCTTATGCCCCCAATTTATTTTTGTTAAAGAACAGATTATCTCTTATCTTTAAATAACTAAAAAAATATTGATTTGTAGTTTCCTAATAGTATTTCCCTTCTGCAGTTGAGGCAAGTCTGTGAAGTCTTTTCACTTAGAAAATAAAATAGTATTTTAGCATTAACTTTCTTCGGGGAAAACTTCCAGCCAGAACTGTACGTGTGACTTACTACCTGGCACTTACAGCACGTTAGTGAGGCACTTTCCCTAGGTCATGAAGCAGAGCCCTACCAAAGCCAAACCTCAGACCTAGACCTGTTGATTATTCATCTCCTTCTGTACCACGCCTCAAAACTAGGCTTCCTGGCACTGGGAAGTACTGCAGGTTGACCAGTTTAACTGGGGCAGGAGAGCCAGGGGATGGCACGCTGGGCACCAGTAGACCAGCAGCAAAGTTGCGAAAACATCTGGGTCGCGAGGCAAAAGATGTTCCTGCTCCTTTCTCCAGTGTTATGTCACTAACATAAAGCAGAAGAGCGTAAAAAATAAACATGCCATTGCCAGATGTTTAGAACATCTGGTCGGACCAATAAAGCAAAAACAACAACAAAAAATAACTGTGGAAAAAAAAAAAAAGGGGGAAAGAAGGCATGTTCATGAAGCCTGCAGGTTGCAACTTGCTTTTTGACATGACGTGATAGGACTTTCCATGAAAGCCTCACGGCAGGTCCACAACACAGGTGTGAGTAACATCCCTGCTCCCAGGGAAAACCACTCACATCCCAGGTCACCAAGCCATGAAAGCCTGGGGAATTTGGACACCCACCTCCCAAGGGCAACCCCACGCAGATCTGTAGCCCTCCCACTGTATGGGTGTCTCTGATGGACATTTACAGCCTGTTTCATCTGCACATGACATAATCTTTACTGTATTTATAGCATCCCTGGGTGGTAAGGAAGTGTTCTCATCCCCCTTCTGCAAACTCATCCCAAAGTGCAAACAGGCACCACCACAGGCTGTGGTCAGGACTCCGTAGCTCCACGGAGATGAGATTTGGAAAGTCAACAGGAGCGAGGCACCGCAGGGCGTTTGTGGCTCCCGGCACAGCATGTTGCCCAAGATCACCCACAAAGAGCATGCGGGGTCAGAAACCCAAGTCTTTCAAGCCAAGGCTTGAGTTCTTGCCCAGATGATCTTCGCGTGGTGATCTGAGCATAAGCCAATGTCGTAGGGTGTTCTTGGATCTGCAGACAGCCCGGCACGGAAACGCTGCGGCGTTAGCATACCTAAAAAGGACAAATGCCCATTTCAGAGGGCAGGAGGCCACGTCCCCGCAGAAAGGGAAGCTTGTTGGGTTATACCAGCACCCCTAGGCTGGTGCAATCCTACCCAGGGACATCCTGATCTGGTTTTCTGCTCTGGTTAACCTCAGGCATACTGAAGTGGGGCCAGTTTTCAGCTTACACCTGGTAACTCCAGCCCACCTTCTGCAGTGGGACAAGAAGACATAAAAGCAATTTAATGTCATTGATTTAAGCTCAGACACTGACCTCTCCAGGTGTAAACCCATGCAAAACCACTCGCCTTTTCCCTAACCTGACTTCGCAAGTCAATGACAGATCCAAGGACATCAGATCCCAACTTGTCCCACGCCTCCAAGTGCTCACAGCAGCACCAGCCACCCAATGGCCCTAACTCTGCTTACAATTTTCATGTCAGGGCATATGGTTTCTTAAAGAAAGCCCAGTAATCACAGCTGAAAGGTTGTGACTGGGTCTGGATCATCTTCCGTGACGTTTGTACCTTGGTTGAGCTTTCAGATCTGCTCATCTGCGCACCGTGCTGTGATGCTGAAGGCAGACAGCAGGATATTTTGTCTTGCTTGGTCTAAGCCTTGTCGCAGCTGAGAGTTGAACCCTACCCTGCAACCCTGCTCAAATCAGCTGCCCCTGCTGCGTCCCACCAAGAGAGTGACCTCCATCCCACTCCTCCTGCCTGGGGACAGGGATCCCTGGGAGCAAAGTCAGAGGACAGCATGCCACAAGAGGGCACTTCACCCCCCAGGCACCTCTGCGGTAGGTTTTACATATGTAAATATATATGTGTGTGTATATATATATAAAAAACTGAAGCCAGAAGAAATGAATCATTTGGCAGAGGTGGAGCTCTGGTTTGGTGACAGGCGCTGGCTCGCAAGCAGGTCTCCTGGCGAGACTGGGAACCAGCGGTGCAAAGAAAAACACCTCTGACGGTGGCCGGCTGTCGGATAGAGAAGCCAGCAGGTCTTGGGCAGCGCGTCCCAGCAGCCGGGAGCCAGCGAGCACGACGGGCTGCAGCGGTGACCTCAGTAGGCAACAGAAAGGCAATAGCAGCATTGCTTCCAAGTTAAATAAAGACAGATATTCCACTCAGTGCCTTTCAATCACTCTTTCTGGAGCATGCCTATGCTCATTCCTCCACAGTCATTTAAAAAAGGCCCAGGCAGAAATGCAGAGACATTTCTCTACAGCAGCAAACCTGATTTACTTGCCGCTCTGCCCAGGTTTGAGCTCTACCGTCTGCATCATTTAATTCCCCTGGAGCAAGGGGTTAAGTAAAATAAATAAGGAAAATGAGAGCCCTAAAGCTCAGGGAGCAGAAACTGGCTTCTTTGCACAAATAACATTTCTTTCTCTGGGTGGCGGTGTCCTGTCTCCAGCCAGCATGGGAAGCTTCAGCATCCTTCTCCTTGTCTGCCAAGGTTGCTTGCCTCCAACCAGGTCCATCTCATTGCCCAGCCAAGTGGAAAATACCGTGATGTATATCTTTCCTTGGCAATTTTGAGATGCATTGGGGCAGTGAATAATCTCAAGCCTTGAAAACTGGAAATCTTTCTGTGCCTTGTGAAACTACCATGAGTAAAAGAAGGATTCTGACTAAAGCAGAGAACAGTAAGGTCCTGGCCTTGGTAAAAATATTTGCCGGTATTTCCACATGCCACCAAGTGCAGCAGCTTTCTCAAGGTGGCATTCAGCATGAAGAAAAATGCAACTAATTATAGAGGAACTGGCTGTGCCCTTGTGCTGGGGCAGGACCGTCTCTGGAGCTGGGATGATCATCATGCCATCGGCAGGTGATCTGAAGTTAGCAGAGAAAAAGCGTGGGTGTGGGGTGGGGAATTTTAAAAACAAAAGAGCTGTGATTCCCAGTTACACTTGTATATTGGGAAACCTGGGATTTTGAAATATTTCAGGTAGCCCCAGATTTTTTTTGGGGGGGGGCGATACTTTTTTCCTAAGTGTTGCTGTTTCAACTGTTGCAATCATTCAAGCCAGCTCAGCTGGAAGCTCTGGCCATTTTTCTGATGCAGACAGGGAACGAGGACATCCAGGTTCCACAAACTCATGGGGCAGCTGAAATTACGACTTTCCAAATCGGCCAGCGATCACAACACCCAGCACAAGGGACTTTGCAGTGTCAGGAGCCACTTGACAGGCACACGTACCGCTCAAGGTATGCAAGTAACTTCACAGTGGTCTACTCGTGGTGGGTGGTGGCACCAGCTCATGACTCAACTTGTGCCCAGACTCTCACGGGGCCCCTGAGTAAGTGGTCTGGCTGTTACTTTTGTAGTATGTTAAGCAATAGGAATAATTTGCCCTCCTCCGGCTACTCAGCTTGTGACATGGCAGTCTGCCCAGAGACAACGTTTCTGCTGGGTGAGGAGGTGTTTTGGATGGCGAGCTTTCTAGGGTAAGGCTCGTCTTGCTCAGGTGTTTAGGAGACACACAGAGCACGCTGGAAAATTTAATAAGCACCACAGTAAATCCTCAGAGGATCTGATTTTATTCCAGGACAAAATCTGGGGCACGGCTTTGGAGAGGAATGGAAAGAATTCCCCCCTTGGAGGCAAAGCTGCGGTGTTTCGCGTTGTCACCCCCTCCTGAGGCGAAACAAGAGCTTTCCACTTGCCAGAGACATACGGGGGGAGAAGGCACAAGGGCGATGGTTTCCTTCGCAGACCCATTAATCTGTGTGCGTGCTGGAGAGGGACGATCGCTGCGTTGCTTTACAGGCTGCTCATGCAAAATTTCATGCTGGTGAATGTAAACCTCCACCCTGGGTGACATCAGGGCCGTCTCTATAATTACCAGGCAGATAGAGCCTGGGCAGGAAGCCTGGACACACTGCTCTGCCCGGCCTGCAGCTCAGCCACAGCCTGCACGGCTCAGCCTTGGGGTTGCGGCGATCCTCAGTCCTTCATCCCAACACTTGCCAAGTGCACTGATACTGAAGATGCATTAAGAACAAGCTTACGTTTGGCAAATCATTTTATTTATGGTAGCGGCGTAAGCACCTTTTAGCTTTCAGACGTAAAACCAGGCTGTTTCCCATTGCCTCGTTGTATCTTGGTCCCGTTGAAGTCAACAGCAGCATCACAAGGAGAGCACGACGGGGAACAGCCAGCGATGAGCCAGGTCCCCCAGGACAGGCAATGGCCAGAGCTTCCAGCTGAGCTGGCTTGAATGATTGCAACTCCACCAAGCAGTGCAAAAATGCATTTTCTGATTCGTGATTTTGAAGCTTTGACTATTCCAGCTAAAATGTTTAAAAAAAAAAAAAGAGGGAAGGAATCATGAAAACAGGAATAGAATTGCAACACCTAAATATTGAGCTTTCATGCTGTTTGAAATAGAATCAAAGGGCTCTTTCTAACCAAATGTTTCTCAGGATGAAAAAAAAAAAATATATAAGCATTTGACAAATACCAAAACAAAGCACTTCAAATCTGAAAACACTCAGAAGAAAGTCTCAACTCAAGAGGCGTTTATGAAGTATTTCAGCGCTGCTGAACCTGCGCAGCAGGGAGGGTTAGCCGGGCTCCCAACAAAAGGAAGCTTGAGCAATCTCCCATCTTCTCTCTACCTCCTTGACCAACTTCGACCAAACAGCCTCTGAAAGGCTAGATGTCCCAATCGTAATTAAATTTCTACAGATTTTGCAAAACTCAGCAGCTGGGTGGAGGGGAGGGACCCAGATGAGCCCTCCCACCAAGGAAGAGGTGGGCAGGGCTCTGATGTTACGCCTTCTGCCAGTGCTCATCAGCACCAGCCCAGCCCTGGCCTAATCTTCGCCTGTCGGAGAGGACACAGTGGGAGGAATGTGATGAGTTAGGGGATGAGGAACACGAGCCCACAGGAAACCAGGCTTTATTAATTTTGCTGTCCGCAGAACATCTTGTAACAAAGAAAGAAAGGAAAAAAAAAAAAATAGCAATCACCATGCGATGCTGTTGCATCCTTCTCCAGGACGCTCCTTGCACCTTCCACTGAAGCATTTGCTAACGGGTGCTGGGGCAGATGAGGACCAGGACAAGGCTGCAACCATGACCCAGACTCCCCCGTTGGGACGGATGCCTTTTGATCCTCTCTCTGGGGCTGGCCCCCTCCTGCTCCCTCGTCCTGGTGCTCTGCGTTCGCTTACGTTCTGCTCTTCTGTTTCTGTTTATTTGTCCTCGATTGTGTCATTGTCTTAACCAGAAACTTGGAAAGCTTGCTGGCTTGCGTTGCCTTGCCATCTGGCGGCTAGCTAATGATTACAGTAGCAAACAAAACCCAAACATTTTAAAATAGGCCTGATGAAAGTTCATTTTTATGAAGAGGATAATGGGATGGGAAATGGGAGAGAGAAACATGTCTGAATCCCTGTCTCCTCCCAAGATAATGAGGAACTGTCACCAGGGCTCTTCAGACAGAGAGCTGTCACCAGGGCTTTCAGATGAGTAGAGATGCCCGATGGTTTTGTATCTCAAAATTCCTGATGAACGGGGATGGGGAAACTGAGGCACAGGGTCATTTGGTGTGCCTGTGGCAGAGCTAAATGTCCCAATTCCCAGGAAATGTCTGCATTGCGCAGTGGGGGGAACCAGCCAAGGAATTGTGGCTCTGAGGACAAAGAATCTTCTGCCAGATAGTTTAGGTCTTGATTCTATTGAAGACAGCGGCAGTCATGCCGTTCCTGCTGGAGGGATCACACTTGAGAGATTGGCCAGTGAAAAATGGATTCTGGCTTAAATGAAGCGATCTTATCTTTGGCCTCTTTTCCTCCCCCTGAGGGGAAAATGAATGACCGTAGCTGCCTGGCTTAGCTTCTATTTCCCTGGGTGGTTACGGGTGATTGGGCCATATGAATCAAAGTGTCGCAGCAGGAGCCAGGAAATGGGCAAGGATGGTGAACAGGAGCTGAAACCACTCTTCCACGAAGGGTCCAGGCAAGGGAAAGCCCAAGAAGACCTTACCTGACTTCAGCCAGGGACTTGGGGATGGTATTTTAGCAGCTCCCCAGGCCCTCAGATTTCCACCTCATATTTTTTGAGGCTGTTTTTTGATGGCTCAGACATAAAAGCTGTGGTTTTGCAGCTGCCATCTGCTTTCATTGCCCTTCTACTTCAGTGGCAATGCGTAAACACGAGCAAGATGAAGAACTTTGCTGAGGAAGGTCAGAGACAGTGGTGTGGTGAGGTGAGAGGATGTGGTGGAGTGGAGAATCCACATGGATTGAGACTGCTCAACAAACAGGAGATAGATGTCCGCTTTCTTCCTTCCTAAAATAAACTCATCTGATATTTCAGCCACACCCCGCGTGTGAGACCTGCACACAGTTTCTCTGGGAAAGGACCAATGGAGGGAGGCTCTGCTGATTTGCTCCATCCTTTCCCAGCAAAAGGACATGCTTGACACAAGCCAGCTCTGCCCTTCGCATCCCTTGCTATCTTCAGTATTACACAGCCCTCGTTGCCATAGCGTCTGAGCATAGTTGTCGCCACAAAGATTTTGTGTAATGGAGCCATGCTATTATCTTTATTTTGCAGACGGGGAACCAAAATACAGAAAAAAGTGAAGGACAGGTCTGCAAAGTAGACTCTTAAAACTGCACGTGATAAAGCACATTAGTACTTAATTCCCACCACCATTTCGTGGGGCCGGAGAGTTTTGTAAGTCCTGCTAGGACACATTTATATCTACAGGTAGAGAATTTTTTTTTTTTTTTTTTGGTTGACTGGCTGCAAGACAAGGAGCTGCCTCCATGGAGCGCTTGGTCACCAGCCGAATCAGCAGCTCATCCTCCTCTTTCAGCTCCTGGAGCTTCATCAGAGCCTCTCTGATCCCAGAAAATAAATCAAGTTTTCCAAATGAGACATGCCTGGTCCATTGATAAAGAAGGTGCCAATGGCTGGTCCAATTTCTTCTTTTCTTTCTTATGCCTCATAATTTCTCCTTGTTTCTGGTTGTTTCCAATACGTTTGTTCCCAAAGACAATTCTTGAGAGGTAGCTGGTCTGCAAGCAGTTGTAAAAATGTGGATGCTACACGTGCACCTTAAACTGCCTGGATCTTAGGTGTGCACAGAGAGAAGGACTAGCCCCTCAGATTTCCCTGCATTGGGTGTATCCCTGCTGTATCCCAGCTTCTCAAGGAACACCTACCAAGGACTCCAAAATTTATCACAAAAGGTCTGAATCTTGCACCCAGTGGAGTCAACAGTGGGTTTTATTGACTTCAGCACCATCAGGAGATCAATTCCTAAATTTACATAGCACTTTCCATGCAGGGATCACAAACTCTCTTTATCATTCCCTTCAGACCTGGGCTGCCTCAGGCCCTGAGTCATTATCTGATCTGTGAAAGTTGGGATATCTTGGTACCTCAGAGATCAAAAGGAAATTTTGCACGGTTCAGAGAGAAGTGCTCTGGGGCTGCTGGATGTGCTTACTTTGAGCAGATTTCTCTTCCTGTAGGAGCCAGTGAGAGCTTCGTCACCGTGATCAAAATCTGTGCTAGAAAGCTTTGCTGCGTTAACTGTCATGATACAGCTAAAGGGACCATCCCTGCCTTGTACAGAAACACTTGTATAAAAGTGTTTATAGCCACATAGCTCCAGCGTTTTCCTTCACCCTGAGCATTTTACCAGCGCAGGAGTATTCACGTACCACACAACACCCCTAGCATGGACGGAGCAGCTCCGGCTATGCGTTGTAGCTGCACAATAAAACCACCACGTGAGCAAAGTCAGCTGCACCTGTAAAAGTACATTTTTTTGTCACTACAACCACCCCAGCACTGTAATGCTGCCAGCAGAGCACTGTCAGGCAGCAATCATGCTGCTTCACAGACGTCGACAGAGCTGTGCTTACCAAAGCCTGCAGTTAGACCTGACCTCCTCTTGGTCTAGGAGGTGAAATAACTTAGTTCTGCTGATGTGAGCAGTAGCTGACATGGACAAGTGACAATATGTCATCCTGCGCTGCTGGGACATGAAATATATAGCACTTTTCATGCACGCAGGAGGGAGGAGATCGAGATTTCCTACCATTCTGCCATTCCAGTTTAAGCACTGGGTATAAGTGTGTTTTCACTGGGATTTTTTACCAGTTCAGTGATTAAGTCACACCATCGGCATGGTAGCTCTTCTCTCATGTGGACACAGCCTGAAGCCCTTCCCCATGGCTCGAGCAACTTCCCACTGGGTGTCACTCCAGCAAAACTTGTCCTCAGAGTGCCTGGAGGGAGACGGTCATCCAAGGGCTCCGCTGCGGAAATGCCACCTCCCCTTTGGGAATAGTCTGATGTTTAGGAACAGGGCAGTACAAGAGGAGCACAGGGTTTACAAGTGCCTGTTGCACCGGGACCCTCACTGAACTTCCTTCATCAATCTCCATCAATCTTCTCTTTTGTACGACCCAATTTGGTCTCTAAAACAGCTCCCTTCCTCTTTTTCCTTCACCTCTCTCCCTGCCCTCCACACATGCACATTTCCTTTTCCTTAAGCAAACAATTTTCAGATTTAAAAGTGAATTCTCAGTGCAGGCTGGAAAAAGACAATGTGGCCTCGCTCCTTATCTCCTGCTATCTGCTGCTGCTTGTACTCACAACAAGCTGCGAGCCTAGATTGGGTTTACAGTAGATTTCAAGTGTTTATGAGCCACAGGAGGGAGAGAGAGGAGGGGAAATCTGGTCGGTGAGATAAGTCCAGGAAATAGGGCTAGTGACTGGAGCAGAGTCAACAAGTTGAGCGAGCAACCGGACACCTCTAAAGACCCAAGGATGTGTGACTCAGTGTCACGACTTCGGTTCCCCGCAGCAAACAGGAGTGCTTAGAGGGGATTCGCCTGTAATTCTTCAGGGAGGGGGGTTGTGTCTGGGGTGGAAAAGGGAAACATCTTGATCTCTTTATAGACTTGGAATATTTTCCAATTAGGAGCCCAAATTTAAGCTCCTCAATCCATAGGCAGGCTCCTAAAATAAACTGCTTGATTTTCAAGGACTGCAGAGCATGTGCTGGTTTCAACAGCAGCTCACGGGTCAGTCTATCACACTACAGGGTTTTATAATGTGTTGTGTAAATCTAGAAGCTCTCTGGGGCCCAGAGCATCATCTGGTCTTTGTTCATATGCCACCTAGAGCAATGTGGCTTAGTACCAACAGGACAAGGTAGTAGCTGTTCACATGGTCACTAGGATATTTTTGTAATCACCTTTTATCCCCATGTGGGCAAGGTTTTTGATAATAACTGGAAAAGTGTGTAGGCTTCATCTGTAATGTATTTCAAAGACAAAAATATCTGGGCTAGTTATATCAGAGAACAGTAATTCACATTGTTCTAGACAGCTCAAAAAACTGTCTCTAAGCATGGCTGTGGAATGAAAAAGTGAGGCTTTCCTCTGAAAGCCCAACTGGACGAAGTCTTCATGCTCTGAGGGTTGTTTCTAAACAGGAAAAAATTTTGCAAACTATGTCATCCAGGGGAGATGGTCTGGTTTTACCTTAAAATCTGTAATTTATGACATACCTTTCATATCTTAGCTGCTGAGTGGGAAGAGCACCTTATGGAGGCTACAGTGACATTGATTTCCAGCAGCCACCAGCTGCAGAAGCCCAGACCACCACAGATTTTGTACTGCTTTAGCTAACTGAGTTACCGGTATTCTCATTTATATGTTTGCTGGTTGTTGGTTTTTTTTTCTCAGGTACTGGTAGAACCTTTCATTTGGATGCAGCTATTCTGTAGTCAACTTGCTCCAGCCCCTTCGGTCTTCCTCCCCTTGCTGTCACAGTCCTAGCCCACATCCAGCTTCAGTACTGAGCTCCAGCGCCCCAGGGTTCGTGTGCTCAGGCCACCAGAGCCTAACCAATACTCCAGGCAGTGCTTCTGGTCCAGGCACCTCAGGGCGTATTCCTCAAGTGCTCTCCATCACTGGCACAAAAGGAAACCGAGCTTTCCCTTCTCCTTCACACAGATTCTTCTTTCACCTGCACACCTTTCGCCGTGAAGCTCCTTCAAATCCCTGTTTCATCCCCCCACACGCTTTTGTTGTCTGAAGCAAACCTGCATTCCTCCCATCTCCTTTCCTTGCATAGAGAACATTACTTTCTTCTTGTCCCAGACAATTTATTCGGCCCATAAACCACTGATCAAAATAAAATTTGTTTTGCTCGGTACTTTCCGTTGTCTCTGTTCTGGTAGGGATGTCCCGGAGGCCCTCTCAGTGAACAGGGATATACCCTGACATCAAGCCATTTCACGATACGGCGAACGCTCACAGCAAGCACTCTATAATATTAACCACAGAGATTTCCCAAATCATCGCTCCTTTCCATATGGGAATAGTTATTCTCGCATAAAGCACCTTTACATCGAAAAAGCTGCAGCCTTGCTCAGGAGGAGCGGGCACTGAAATGCTTTAATTTGACTGGTATACTCCAAGCTGTCTGATGATAGTGCGTAGACAAGGCCCAAGGTATAAGAGCTCTTCAAGGGAAAGCTTTTTGTGGAAAGGGCTGTAAAACACCATTTTACAATGTTGTTCTAAATTTCCTTTTTATTTTATGGTTCATCTAATTCGAAGAGAAACCTTCTCTGCAGAGAAGTGGAATGGGAAACATGCTTCCGTGTCAAAACACTTGGAATCGCATCAAGCTCCTGTTTTAGCCATTTATTTTTCTTTAATTCACCTTGGGGCTTTTTTTTTTTTTATGCATTCAGCTGTTTGTGTTGCTTTTTGGTGGAGCCGACTTCCTTCTTGCTCTCTTCCCTCTCATTCACCTCCTTTACCATCCACACTGGCTCAAATACAAGGTGAGATGTTGTCAAGAAATTAACCTCTGGAAAGAAATAATTGACGAGTTTGCTTGGCTGTTTGTGTTTTTCTGGGGTCACCAGAGCAGATGGATGCAGGAGACAAGGGCATCCTCAAGTTTTATCTTACAAAATAAGATTTTGATCTTCTCTTCTCCTGGAAGAGGCACTTCATGTAAGATTGATGACGAAAAAGCAAAGTAACAGAGAATCTTGCAGTGAACGTGGGGTCACCACTACTTCTCTTTTCTTAAGAGTCAAAACTCTGCCAGAGGAAGAGGCTTGGTTTTAATTTCTTTTACTTTTTTCTTCTATTTTTCTAGTTAGCATCAGCTAAGCAGGTGTTTATGCTGCTGTGTGAAAGTGAAAGAGAGTGGTAGGGGCTCATTTGGGATGATAAATATTGGTGCTGTTTACTTAAAGGGGCACAGTAGATGTATAGGGCAAAAAGGGTGAGGAAGAGGGACCCTCTTCCGAAAAAAGGGAGGCAAAAGAGGTGGGAGCACAGGGATTTTGGGGAGGAACACACTGAATGCCACGGCCACCATGGCGGTTGAGGGGAGCAGCACGGTCAAGAGGTGTGAGGTGCCCCACACTTCCCATTGGCTGCCCATGGCCCTTGACCCGCCCTCTGGGGCAGAACAGCCAATCGCAGGGGGCCACTCTCCCCTGCCATGCTGAAGCTGACAGGGCGGGGCGCTCCTCACAACATGGCCCGCCATTTTCTCTGGTGTGGAGAGGGGTGAGAGCCCCTCCTTCATGGCCCCATTCCCTCTCGCCTCACCCCCCAAGGGCTGCAGGGGCCCCTACAGCACAGACGCCTCTCCCCTCAGGGGTCATGTTCCCCCCCAACAGGTCCCCTTGCCCCTCAGCAAGCTTGAAGACCCCCCAGGGGCACCAAGAGGCACCACCCATGGCTGAGGCATTCACCTCAGGCGTCTCTGCCACCAAGCGGACCTCGGTGTGACCCGTCTTAATTCAGGGACCTTGGAGCGGGTGGCAGCTCCACCAGTGGCCACGGCTGCTCAGGTAAGCCTCTGCATGTGCAGCTGCAAGGTACGGCATGGCCTACAAGCGTTTTGTCACCAAACGAGCGCTGATGGAGCCGAACACAAAAATCCCGGTAAAAAAAGGCATCACCAAGGACACATCCACAGTAGTGAAGTCCCAGGAGAGCGGAGGCTGCTGGGGACCACTCAGGAGGATCAGAGCTTGCACGGTGTGATGGATTTGCAATGATTTCTTTCCCGCTTCTGCCACCAAGATGCTCTTGTGGGACCTAAGGTCTTACCATTAAACTTTTCTTCCTCCCCTTTTCTCTCTTAAGCTGTATTTGGGTCAGGAAATATCTTTCGTTATTTATATTCTGCCCAACCTAACCTGCAGGAGGATGTCTCTAAAGTCTGGTAAGAAAACTAAAGAAAAATGAAAGACATGAGCTGAGAAACACATGAGTCCAGTTACAAACCAAAACTGGGTTTAACAAGAGGGTTACATGAAATCCTGTGGACAGTAAATCATTTCCTCAAATGTTTATAAACAACGGAGAGTGGAAACTTCACTGTTTTGTAAATAATCATGTCTTAAAAAACAAAACCAAAACCCACACGTTTTCTAACTTCACAGTAAACACTAGTCAAAATAAATAGTCCAAACTATAACAAGTCCTCAGATCAAAACAGTTCAGCAAAAGCAAAAGATTGTAGTTGCCATTAAGCAGAATTTATAATTCCTGGGACATACATGAACCTTCACCTAACATTCCTTTTTCAAGAATAATATAGAGCCTAACAATTATGGCAATTCCTTTTTTCCTATCCCCTCATTTTATCTCTGTAACTAAAGCTTTTCTTTTGTTGTGATAATGATTTTATCAATAATTTATGATTATTTATTTTAATATACTAATCACATTCATCATTAAAGTTAGACCAGGGTGAAACATATTCTATTTCAAAGGTGTTTTTCATGGTTAGAGAGTGACTTAGGAAAGCGGAAATGGTTTTCCCAAAAATATTTACAGCAATTTTGCTGGTTTTCAGTGGAATTTATCAAAGTGCTTTTAGCTACGTTGACTAGTGAAAATGAAACAGCCTATCTGCACAACCTGTCCTCACTGAAACGGGTCTTTCTGATTTCTCTGAATGAAGCCTTTTTGAGATGATCACTTCAGTTTTCCTTGAAGTAAACATTACAGAAATTTCATTTCATGCTAAAATTCTGAATTTGCCCTTCTTATCGATTATGAATGAAAATTTTAACAGGTTGGAGTTTCCTCTAGAATGAATTTTTTAATTTCAGCAACATGGTACTATTATCACCAATGATAATTAAATTCAACTGCTCCTTAAAATTCCAGCCATGCACAGGTAACCTATTGTATTAGATGTTGGTTAAAGATAGCGCAGCCACAGAGGGGTTCTTTCTCATCCCAAAACTCCCCAGCAGTACACCAGATGAAAAATCAGATGAACATCTCTCCATGGTACTTCTCTGTTTCACCCTTTCTTTTTTGAGGGGGGAATTTATGAGGCTATTTTTATACAGTCTCTCAGCCCTGTTTGCGAGATATCTTTGTACCAGCTAAAGCAAGTTCAAAGACACAGTCCCTGCTTTGGGAACAGCAAGTGGGAAGGTGCGTTGAAGTCCTTCACGCCCATGCAATTTTGCCCTTCGGTCACAGATGGATTTTCAAGCTTTCTCCCTCCCAAAGACACGGATTTGGCCGTTGCATTGGCTGATTTCACTGGGCTGCTCAGTCATCACCCCAGGCTTTGGCTGGTCTTCTTGACCATGGGCCCTGGCTACAAGGTGCCTTCAAATTTTGGACCAGGACTGTGAGAGGAGCAGGGGGGTGGAAACATTGTTGTCATTATTTACCCGTAGCATGTGGAAATGATGATGGCCAGTTAAAAATCACCACATTTTTGTCCTAGGAAAGAGAAACTGAAGCACAGAAGTGTGTGTGTGGTTACATGTCAAGCACTGGAACTCCTTTTGACTTCACATACTTTTCCCTTATTTCTAATTAACATGTTGAGGAATTTTAAAATGTAATAAACATTATTTCTAAACAACCAGAAAGTAAAGCTTGCTTATTTCTGGTTTGATGTAAACATTTATAGCACAGCTCCATCCTTAAACAGTTAATCTTATAGTGACCTATTAAAATAAAATGAATTGTGTTATAATTCATCCTAAAGCAACCTCAGGGTTAGTGTATCAGGTAACTCCTGCTTTTGCAGTCCTCATGACGTTTTTAATCAAATTCAGCTGTAATTGCTGGAGCATACACATGCCTCTTTTAATACTCTGCCTACATTTGGGACTCATATGAGTCTGTTTTCTCTTAATGTATCTAATAAATAGAAAACATGAAAAGAGCACATTTTGCAGGACTCGGAGCTTTTCCACCGTTTCATTTGTTCTAGCAATTGTCCGACAGGCTTATGAGAATCGAGCACTTGTCAGGTTTCTCCCCCCCCCTCCTCCTTGGATAAAATTCTTTGTGGGTTTTAAGTCACTGTTTGTGTTGCTAGCACCCTGTTAAAGGGGACATAGGCAAGAGCAGCTGCCACAGGAGCAAACTGGAAGCGCCTGTGTGCGAGAGGGAGAGATTGCATAGGCATCTTTAAAAAAATCACTGCCAGTGATGAATGTTGAAATGTTGCTTACATACAAGTCACCTATGGTTTGTTGATGAAAACTTGAAATGTCATGTCTGTGTGGGAGCTATTTGTGTAAACAAAACTTCTGTAACTTTCTCTGCTCAGGAGGAGGGGGTTAGTGATTTTTTTGTGTGTGTCTCCAACAGCTACAGCTGTTTCCAATTTGCCAGCAATTTTCTTTTGGGCTAGTAAAGCTCCCAAGATGACTGCAACTAGCCACATGGGTTTCTCGACTCGACTGTGGGGTTTGATTACAAGGGGTAGCAAACCCAGCTCAGGATTCAGGCTAAGCATTTCCCCTGAACTTGTAAGTGCTTTATGTCCTGAGTTTTTGTCAACGCCAACCTTTAAAGTTTATTTCATTGCAGCTTACTAGGTGCGTGTGCTCAGTGGTCCCTGTCAGAGCTAGGCTGAGATTTTTTTTGAGCACGTTTGCTTAAAAAATAAAGGAAACTCACGGGGGAAGAGATGCAAATGCCTGTTAGCTGCGCCTCAACGAAAGTAAGAGGAAGAGGGTTTTGTTAACACAGTAGTAAGCCCTCGGGGTTCCTCTTCAGCTACGTGTTCTGTGTAATTCACACGTGGAAACGTGAGAAAAGAATGAAAAATGACTTTGAAATGTGATCTGAATCGGTCACTAGCTAGCTCGGTTGTGAGTGTTCAGAAAGAGTCGTTCCCATCCCCACAGAATAATGAGATTAAGGCTAGTAAACAGCATTTTTAACCCCGCTGCACGCGATTCTTTTTTTAAAACAATTTTAAAATGACAACGCTGATTCCCCCCCACCCCCAATCTCGTTTCTCCCCTACGCACGCACCTCGCAAGTCCGACCTGTCGCTTTGATTTTTTTTTTTCCTTCCATCGGAAGTTATCCCTAAAATCCCCGTCGCTTTACCTTGCCTAGGAAACTCTTTCTCTTCACACAAACAACAACAATAACAACAAAGAATCTGAAGAATTTCTATATTAAAAAGTGGCTCTGGCGAGGTCCCTGGTCACTGGGTACGGGTCTGAGTCTGTTTTCCTTGGAAATTGGGAGGAATGCTAAACGCCTCGTCTACCAGAGAGTAAATTGTGTGCGGAGCTCTAGGCACGGCTCCCAAGTTGCCCTTTCACCCCTTCACTTTATATGTTCCTCTTATTAAGGAGAAAAATGTTTCAATATGTTGGAATCTGGGGCAAAGCCGGGAAGGAGAGAAAGAGAATAGAGTAGAAGGACATTTTCCAAATAGTTTTGGTAACCCTTCTGAGGGTTACATTTAAAATTGATGTCGTACTAAAATCCCTGGAAGTTTCTTCCCCAGGTTAGAGCAAAATATTATCTGCGAACCTTTCTGAGATGACAATATGCACCAGAAACGTGACCCTGTTAGAGAGGAGAAGGGGGGGGGGGAATCCCTGAATTAAAGATGTGTTTCCTTTCCCTCCCTAAATGCGTTACTATTTGATAGGAAATTCTTAAATAGCTAAAAGGATCTGGAGGTTTCGCTTGCCGAGAGAAAGGCTAAATTCTTGATCCAATAGAGACGGTTTCATCTCTTTTTCCAGCGTCGCCTGTCATATTTTCAGTTCTGCTTCAGGGGGAAATGGGTTAACTATTTTCAAGGTAAGAGTCAGGAAAAAAAGCTCAAAGTAAGGAAAGATGATTTTAAAACGGATATTTGAAACTTCCTTATTTAAAAAGGGGGTTTAAAGTAGCACTTGAGCTCCACTCAGCGTCTCTTTTGGGCTTGACTCCTCAGCAATATTTTTTTAAGAAAGATGTGAANGAAACACAGACAATGCTTTTTAAACATGGACATTTCCTTTGCTAATGCTCTCTCTTTTTTTTTTTTTTTTTTTTTTTCTCTCTTCTTCTTTAAAGTTGCGAGTAGCGCCAGCCGGGCTCATTGGGCGAAGATGTCACATAGCCATGATTAATCTGAGGGAGCAGCTGAAATATTGATAAGGAGGAAAACGGAAATCAAATGAAAAGTAGAGGGCATAGACGAGAGGGAAAGGAAAGCACGTCCTGGAGCTGCGAGCATTACAGAAGCCCCCTGAGGAAATGCCTGGTTGATGCAGCCTGTCTGGATGGGCTGGGAATTTTAACTTCAGCGCTGCTTTGGATCTAACAAGTTTAATCTCTCCTCTTTTGCAAAACTGCAGCGGCAGGGTAGTAATCCAGAACTGGTGGGGAGTTTTATTTTTGGTCTCAACCTGGATCTTTACAAACTGGTCTGCCACTGGTTGAGGGGAAAGGGTATAAAAGGTGAGTCATTTAAATAATAGTAATAAGAATAAGCAAGAGGCGAATCTAAAAGAAGTTTAAGAGGCCCTTTTATATTGCGACTGATGCTGGCAGGGCAGGACGATTGATAAATAATCCACAGCAGACTTCTGAAGACTGGCTCCAAATATGCAGATGTATTTATTTATATGAACACGCGTAATTATAAGAGGGAGGTAAGCGGGGGTGGGGGGGAGCGCTAATCAGGGGTAAACAGGGGAGCAGGGGAAACCGATATGTGAATCCTTGACCCTAGAAAATTTACTGGCTAAGCAAAATTACCTTGTCCCTCGACTCTGGCTACCCCCACCCCCCGTTGCAAGTTCAGAAGCAAAAGAAACTGGAATGTGTTAGGAGGGAGGACGACAGAAAAAAGAATTGGACTTATCAGAAACACATTGTCGATTTTATAATCGGTTGCCCCTCTGTGCCAGCTGGCCGCGTAATAAATGCTTTAAAAAAATCAATAAAAGGGGGGGGTTACGTGCAGATAGCGAACTTTTATTTCCCCGAGTTGTTGGGCTGTGGAGTTTTTTTGCTTTCTTTCTCTCTCTCTTTTTTTTTTTTTTTTTAATCAGCAGATGTTTCAAAGCAAGCCAGGGGCGCTGGATTTGGGGGCGCGGAGGTGTTTGGCATTGCTGGGGGCGATGAATGGTGCTCGCGGGGGCTTGCACCGACGGGCTGGCAGCTCCGGGAGTAGGGAGCAGACAGCTCCGGCGGGGCGCGGGCTTCTTCATTAATCAAACGAAGGATATTTTGTGATTAACCAGCGGTGTCTGGGTTCTATTAGATCTGGACAAACTGGAGTAGCTGGAAAGTTAGGATCCCACAGGTTTTCCTGAAAAGCTTGCCACAAAAACCCAACAGGAGAATTGACCACTTGTACGCAACTCTTTATGTGTATTTCTGATTCTGTAGTATGATTTTCCTGTAGTGAATTCTGGCTAAATATCTGACTTTTTCCTTCCCGTCCCGGGAAAATGGGACCGTCAGAATAGCAGCACTTAAGAGCTGCATGCTAAGCGGAGGGGGCTCGGGCTCGGGCTTCTTAACGATGCACTAATTACAGTAAATTAATCGCTTTCTGGCGCTTTCCAAGGGGACTAAAGATCCTGAGAGGAGCGGATAGAAAAAAATAGTTGTCGGATATTTTAGGACTGCAGATTTATTTTCCCACACGCCATTACGTTTTTCACGATCGTTGTTAATCTCTGCATCTCTGTAGTGATGACTTGGGCAGGGGGAGAGGCAAAAAAAAATCCTGTTCATCAGGAGATCATCAAGTCTTAGAAGTACAGAAAAACAGATGCACTGCATTGATGCAAGCCTGAGATAAAGCACCGCTATGTTTGACTGAGTAAAGGCACCATCCGAAATAGAAGGGCTGAGATTGACAACTCTGGAGGCTTTTTATTGTAATTTGGAATGATATTTCCGTTCTCTCTATTTTTTTTAATTTATTGTTTAATTATTATTGGTGAGAAAGGCTCTTTAAATCAATAGAGGCCGGCAGGCTAATGGCTCGGAATGGTTTCAATGAGTCACGAAAAGCAACTGCCCTTCATTTAGCCAAGTGAAACCCTTGGATACAAGTCAATAGGGTTAACTAGTCTCGACATGAAAACATGAGTATTTCAGCTGGCTTTTAATTGTTGGCTAAGAAATTCAGTTAATCAAATGTCAAACATTTCCCTCTGGTCAAAAGTGAAGAAGGTTCTCTTTGGGGGTGGGGGGGGGCATCCAAAAGCAAAACCAAACTGTTGTTAAAGCATAGAAACAAAACCCTGCTTTTTGAAGTCCTGTCTATTAGTTGACATTTAATTACTGTGGTGGACGGTTTTCTGTGTCCTTTAAAGGGTACACGTAAATGCTTGATCACTTCTCTTGAGATATTATTACTAATCTTACTTTTTAAACAATGCTTTGTTTCATTACTTTTCTATGTGTATATATATGATTTGATTATTTTCTTTTAATTTCAGGTCGATTTTAGGACCTTTAAATATATCTGTTAAACAAGTAAGGATGTTTCAGACTGTACCAGACACTTCGTCTTACGTCAAGGTAAGACATGACAGCATCTTTAAACAGGTAATGTCAAAAATTACAATCCTCCAAAATTCACAATCATTTGTGTTAGCTGAAAATCTCATTCCCATTCTCACTGAATTTAGCAGGAAAAAAAATTTTCCCTCTGCCTTCAGTGGGAGAGGGGTTAGAGTCTCAACTATCACAGTTATAGTTCTGGAAATATGCAGGGTTGAGTCAAAAGTTGTATCATCAGGGACCAATAATATGTTAAAGCAGTCTTGTCTTTTATAACGCATTGATGCTTGGTTTGGTGGCTTATACTATAACTAGTATTACAGTGAGGGTGTCCTGAATTACATTATAGTAGTGGTTTGTTGCTCTGAAACTAATATGATAGTGGTGCTGTGCTACCAATGTTATATCATAGTGGTTTCTTAAATTGGCTTCCAATTTTCTGATTTCCTAGATACCATTTAGTCTTGAACCAGAGCTAAATTTCATTTAATATCCCTCTACTTCCTTGCTGCGCCAACTACTGAATTCAATATGCAAGATGATATGTGAAGTTATGTTTTTTGAAAGGTATATTTCAAAATGGATTTAGAAGGGGAAAACTATTTAATGAGTTAAACCAAAACATCTCTTTCAGTTACTGAAGAAATGGATTGTCAGACGAGGTAACACTGTATAATACTGGGATTTCTTTCACAATGTTATTTATGATTTTTCTTGAGCAATGCTTCTATATGATTCAGCAGACAACTGACTTCAACTGGTTTTATTGATAATGGCTAATGCCAGATACTACGAGATCTTGCACTCTAAATAGTTGTTTGTATATCCTTTTTTTTTTTTTAAGTAAAAAAAAATAGATCTTAGAATGTATTTTGATGGGCCACTTCTGCCTCTTTCTTTTTCATAAGATTAAAACAAATGCCAAAGACAAGTTGGCACAGCCTTGTCCCTTTATAACTCAGTTGAGTACTATATTATATTTGACATCATATAGTTTTTTTTCCACAACAGTTCCCAAGAATGTAAATAAACCGAGCCTGGGACATCTGGGTTACACGTTTAAGGCAAACCCTGCATGCAACAGCATTTAGGGAAAATCTAAAACACAAGCCTCTTCTCTCCCAGGCTGAAGAAACACAGAAGGGTGTTAACTAGAGCTGGGTGGATAATTTGTAATGAATAATTTATTACAGGAATTTAATACCTTTTTTTTTTCTTCTGTCAGTCAACAATCCATGCATCAATTGTGATTCTAATGTACATACATATTATTGGAAATAATTCACTGGATGATTTCTGTATATAATCCCTAGGCTACGGCTCATTTCCCGGGCAGTTTGTTAGGAGTATTAGTATTTGAAATGCAGGGTTGATGGGATGAATCCCAGGTCATGTGGCATTACTTGTATTCTCTGATTGGGTGAACTTGTGCAGCTTTCCAGACCAGGTTCCTAGAGAAAATTTGTCTGGGAATGGTCAAGACTCCACATTCAGTTGATATACCCCCAAAAATCACGCTCATAGCTCGGCGTTTCAGGGAATGTAGCTGATTTAATTTTGCTTATTAAATTCGTATAGCTTTGGACCAGATTCTGGAAGAAGAGAAACCCTGTGGAAAACAACTGAAATTAAAGTTGAAAAGCTGAAAGCAAATTGACTCAAAGCTCAAGTAAAGAAACACGTTACACAGTCTGTGCCCGTCTTTAGCATTAATTTCTCTTTGGAGTTCCCGTATGTGGGAAATGATCTGAGATGTGTTCTGTTTACAATGAAGAGATGAAGGCCCTTTGACATCCTATATTATGGTATCATTGCCTTTTGTTGTGAGGCTAGATCCAGCTGCTGCTCCAGTTAGTAGCAAAATTCCTTTTGAATTAAGTGGAACCAAGATCCAGGCCTAAATAATTTAACATTCCAGCAGGATTGAGTGAGTCTGTCCGTAACTGTGTCGGGATAGCCTTCTCATTAAGTACAATCCTGCAGGCAAAGTGCTTGGACAAAGTTCTCTGCATAAGTATGTGTTTTATCCATCAGGAAGAACTCCTCAGGCTGGACTTATACCCAGGGCTTCAGCAGTGGAAGGATAACTGAGCTGTGTGATGCTGGACTCTCTGCTTTTTATTACAACCCTTCATCATCGGCTGCCGTTATTTTGGGCAAGGACCTTGTCTTTGGTGTTTTGCCTGTAAAGCTTCATTCACACCAATGTCATTGGGGAAATGACTTGTTCCTGTGCTTAAAAAACTCAACAGGTTTTCGACAGAAGTCTCTTAGGGCTGATCCAAAGTCCTCTGAAGATGAAGGAAATATCTCCCATTGACTTCTAAAATTTTTAAGTTGGGCAGCCCAGTATCAGTGGTGCAAAATGGTACCTGGGTAGCTCATACAGATCAGCGAGGCTCTTCTTAAAATAGGAACACGCTTAAATTCAGGAGAATCAGAGCCTTTAACACTCAGGTTAGGTCAATCTCTGGCCCGTCTGAGTTTGGCGACAGCTTCCACTGACTCAAATGCATCCAGGGCCAGCAGAGAGATTCTGAAAATTTGTAAAAGAGGTGGGATTGACTAATGATCTAGGCAGATAGTCAGGAAATGTGGGTACAGATCCAAGCCAGGGTGGGTTTGGTGCTCCTGAGCGAGACATTTCAACTCTCTGTGCCTCCGTTTCTCCATCTTTAAAATGTGGATGGAAGTACTGTGTAAGAACAAGGCACTGTTCGGATTTAGACACGCTGCCTTCTCTTGCCTGATTCCCCATGCTGATCTTTGAGGACTTCCAAAGTTACAGTGAGCAAGGAGTTTGAAAAGCAGGAGGCTGAGTTCTAATTCCTTATCTTCCCCGTTTGTTTTTTCTATTATTATTTTCTTTCATGGCATTCCTTCTCCAGAAAAACTTATTTGCTTGTCTTGTGGAAGAGAGAAATATTTTATTTATTACCTTTGCGGGATCTCAGCTGATGATGTGTACATTACCCCCATTACACAGCAGAAAAAGCAAGATTGGGATCAACATCTACAAATCCTTTTCAACAAATGCATCAGGTGTATAAGCTGTGTTTATTCCGTGCTTTGTATAGAAAAATGCTTCATTCCTATATGTTGTAACTGAGAGGGGATTGCTGGCAGGGTGTTCCCCAGGAGCTCCCAGGAGGAACAAATCTGCTGCCGTACCCCTGGGGTGCAAAACAGCCTATGACCACCTTCAGGCCACGCTGTTTTTCTTGTCATGGCTTTAAAAATGCAAAAGAGAGGGGTGGGGCTAGGTAGCTGGAGGAGGAAGAGGAGGATTTCAGTTTTAAAATGGTTTGTTTTAACAAGGATGGTTTATGTTGAGTCATACTGGTGAAGTTCAGCTTCTCAGTGTTGTAACCTTGATTTACATCACAACCATATAGGACGTATGGATCTGTATCTAAAGCACTGATAAAAGATCCTATATAACCTCACGACAGGACTAGCCATTCTCTCTTAGATGCTTCTCGTATGGGCCTTAACACAATAGACGGGTAGGAAATCGTAAATATAAAAAATTAATTTTCATCCTTACAGTTACATAGAATAAATCAGTAAGTATTTCTATTCCTTATACCATTACGGGACTTACTGATCTGCAAGTACTTAATAATTTGCAGTACATCAGCGGGTGCTAATCTCATCTAAACATGAGTATTTGACTTTAGAGAATGAAACATGTAATATAATTGGGAAATTAAATTTTAAGACAGTACTGGAACCCTGACTGTAGGGATATGGAAAGAATTAGGGCTATAAGCAAAGCAACATGACCTCTCGATACTGAATTTTTAATTACCATAATTGCCATGAGCTACTCTGGGCCACAGCACTGCCAGTTTGTGGTTTAATATGTGTGTAAAGGCGGTACAAGAATAATTTTGGGGGTATGTTACCCGCGCTTTTCTTAAGCGTTGGGATGTTGCCAAAGGGCATAGCTCCTCTTTTATCACTGCCCCCCCCTCCTTGCACAGAGAGTCATCGCTTCTGCTTTCGGTTCCCCAGCTTGTAAACACGGCTCCAGTCCTCCCCGAGGCAGCGCCTGAAGCTCTCGGGGCTCTGCAGAGCATCCCGGGGCCGGGGGGAGCGGCCCTTCTCCAGGTCCCAGCCCTGCCAGCTTGAGGCAGGACCCGCCGGGTGAAGCCCCTTGGCCTGTGCAGAAGAAGAAGAAGAAGTCAAAGGAGAGGGCGGTGACGCTCCCCATCACACAGGAGCGAGGGGTATCCTGGCGTCAGCACTGCTTTTCCCCTTCTTTCCTCTGCCCCGCCTGGTGATGATACTTAAAATAGTCTCCCCAGGGGAGATATTTAAGGCAATTCCCCAGAAATAGCTCAGGTAACGTGCTGGGATGCCTTGGACCCGCGCGATCGCAGTGCTCTTGGGGGAGGCAGGGTGCTCGCACCCCACTCCGGCCCCTGGGGAGTTTTGGGGAACAGCCACAAAGCGACTGCATGCTCTCCTTTGCGGGCTTGTGCGGAAAATAGGCTCCAGCCCAGATCTTTGACCAGGCACGAAGATGGACTTTCCTCCAGGGAGGAGGCACCATGCATGTGCGGGACTTCTCGCTTTAAAATTGGATTTCATGCAGCCATAACGTTTGTGGTACCGTACAAAGAAGCATATTCATGGGGGCAAAATAGTCTGGGTGGCTGGAAACAATATTTGGTTTGTTCTGGCTTTCACTCTGCCTGGAAAGTTTACAGAAGCCCTAAAGAGAGAGGGGGTTTAAATTTTTTTAAAGGACGAAACAGTAAGATTTTCTTTGGAGCGGGCAGTAGGAGGCTACTGACAGACCCTGACACGGACACGTTATCTTTCCCGCTCAACAGTAGCAGCCAGAGGCTACTCGGGGACAGGTTGCAAGGAAGAATGCCCCGTTATTTCATTTATTTACAACAGAAATCTCGCAGCGGAGGTGGTGCTTGATGAATCAACGGAGGGGAAGGCGCTGCAGAGGGATCTGTGCCCGGGTCATCCCACAGGTGCTCAGGGACGCGGGGATGCTGGAAATGCGGCTGTGTGGAGCCGGGAGAAACATGCACCGCGCTCTTAACGACAGCTAGAGAGCCTTAGCCTGGCAGAAAAGGGAAAACCAAACCCCTCACGGACTAGGTTTTTTCCCCGTTCAGGTAGTATTGTTCCTGCTGAGAGCATCCTCTAGCTACCGCTACCCGGTTTTGCTTTTTTTTTTATTATTATTTTTCAATTCCTGGCATCCCGCAGCATTTCTGTTCCTCCCACCCGGGCTCGGGAGGACGGGGACCAGGCACCTCCAGAGAAGGGGGGAATTGCAGGATCTTTGTCGGTACGGTTAGAGTGGGCAGAAGCTGCCGTGAGCTCTTACGTCATTCTCGCACTTCGTGATGATTAAGCTACGTATATACTGAATCATACTTTTTTTTTTTTTTTTTTTTTTTTTGACGCTCATTTCTTGAGGCACAAACGCTGCTAAGTTGATAGACTTTAGCAAGTCGATGATTAATGCCTTCTGACAACTTGGTGCTTAAGGATTTAGTTCTTGTTTGCACCTACCTCTCCACTGTAAATAGAAAAATCCCTTTCTACTTCCCGGTGCCCAGCGGATCCCGCCTGACGTTTTCCTCCTGCGTGGGGAAGGGCTGGCATTGTTTCTTCCCCGCTTTACCTTAAAGACACGGTTTGAATTTAGGTCGAGAAGGTGGGAGAGATGTTTCTCTCCTTGAAATGGAGCTTGTTGGAACTTTCTAAAATAAGCCAGGCTCTCGGGCACAAGGGACAAGCTTTTACAGTGACTCCCGCCTTTAGACAGCGGCATTCAAGCAGACAACCCCCCTCCCCAACTCCGCGACTTTCTAATGGCTCCATTCTTTCACAATTTGCAGAAAAACGCCCCCCACCAATATGCTGGATCCAGGGAATTTTATATTCCAGCCTTTCCTATGCTCTCCCAGCCCTGTGTTTAGAAAGAGAGGAGGTGTGGAGGGAAAGGGGAGAAAAAAAGGGAATGCTAAGGGGGGGAAAATGCTTTAAATCTTTCCTGCAAATCTCCAAATATATGAAGTCTGAGGAACAAATTCAAAGCAGGCACGGACGCCTGAAGAGAAGTTAGAGAGAAATATTCTGTTCCATTCAAGCGCATCAAGGGTCTAGCTGAAGTCTTGTTTGGCTAAGGTCAGACGAGACTGGGTTCTCCAATAAAAATAAATCTCAAATTAATTATGGCCTCAAGCGAGGGGCCAGACGTTTGGAGCTAGTGCACTGCAGTCTGTTTTTTTGGCCTTCAGTATTTTTGGGTTTTTTGTGCCTCAGCTTTTCAATAATTGCGGGCTGGGGGAGGAAGGGAGGGCGGGGGCTGTTTTATTGGGACATGGAGCTCAAATAAAACTAGCCAGGACATTGCTTACCCCACTCTTCGCTTAATTGCGATGAGCTTCAAAGCTACTGCATCTTCTCCACACCACTTTTAAGACATTATGTTTTATTTAGTACCGATTAGCAGTGAATAACTTTCCGGCTTCAAGTTCCCAAATCCCATGGGCTGTTGCTGTAGGCCAAGAGGTAGAAGGGACCCGATCCTTCATTTGTGGGGCTGCAAAACTCTGATTCCTTTTTATTGCTGTAGCTGAAAAGCGGAGGTTTGCCCAATTAGTTTAGTTTAGAATTGGGATTCGTTTCTGGGGATCAAATCCCAGGGCTGTAGTTTGGGCTTTTTGCTTGTAAGAATGTGGGTTTAGAAAATACACAAAACACGTTGCGTTTTTCATTCCTCAACGGAGTCGGTGCCAGAGGAAACTCAGACCCGGAAATTTTAAACATTCACTGAAGTTGGTGGAGATTTTCCCTCTGGTAAAGACTGAAGAAGAATAGAGCCTGGCCTTCTGCAAATAAAGCTCCGGGCCAAGAATGATGGTAAATATTGTAAATAAGTTTATAGAGGATAGAACAGATCGGAAGTTTTATATATATAAAATATATACACAAAATATACCTAGCGCAAGGTATGTAAATACATGTATAGAGGAAAGCTAGTTAAAAAAAAGAGGACAGTTTGTCACAGTTAGTGGGTAGTTAGTGGAAAATGAGCAACTTTCTAGAGTCAAAGTCAGGGCGTTGGCTGCTGGTTTCTGGGGCTCCCCTCCCCTATTTACCGCGTTAGTTCAAAGCGACAGTCCTAGGCTGGGCTTAACGAGAGCTCAGCTGATGCTGGTCGGCTAAGAGAGGGTGAAATAAGCCAACCCCCTTTCCCACCCTCCGAAAAGAATATTTCTGACCTGCAACTGAGGCCCGGGAAGGTTTTCATTATGTTTATCCCTATAGAATAACTAGACGGTTTTAATTATGAAGTGATGACCACTAATCCCGCGTGAATTACAGACAGAAAATCCGTATCTTGGAGGTTATGTAGTCCCGCGAAGGACTGGCATTGAACTACACCGAGGGGTTAACTCCTTTGATACTGGACGTGAAGTAGTCCTGGGCCCAATTCCCCCCAGCGTGTCCTTATTCATTTCAATGGGACCACGCCAAAACCGGCGTTTTCACCTCCTCTGTGTGAGGCTGCGGTCGGTGTAACCCAACCGTAAGGACGAAGATAGGAGGTGGGGACGTGCCAAGTGCTTGAGATCAATATTGAACTAATTAAAAACTTGGGTCGAAAATTTCGTTTCATTCATAAGCGAAGAAAAAAAAAAAAAAAAAAAAAAAGAGTAACCGATTTCTACCAGCCTGTCCCAGTGTAAGCATTTGAAATCTTCCGTGGTTGCCAAGATCAAATGATTTTCCAGATGTCTGGTGGTAACCACATTAAACAGATCATAATTCCTTTACTGTATATACATATACATCCAGAAGTTGAGCATCAGATTAAAAGTTGCGCACATTGACCAGCGATGGCTGTGCTTTCCCCTGCCTGTCTTTGCTCCTTTCCTCTCAAACAGTTAAATACCCAAAGACACTGAACAATCACCTAGGATGATTCAGAGCTTGGCGCACGGAGTTTATGAATATTCCAGCCTTTTCCAAAAAGTTTGAGATAACTTCAAGGAAAATTTTTTGGTGTTTGGTGGGGGTTTTTTGTTTGGTTGGGTTTTTTTGGTTTTGTTTGTTTGTTTGTTTGTTTTAGGGGGAGGAAAAAAATTAAGCAAAGGTTCTATTGTTACATTATTTGGGAGGAAAACAGTAGATTGTTCAACTTGTCTGTTAGAAGGTTTAACAACTTCGCTCATTACCTTATCTCTTGGACTTTTCGCAAATTTTATTGTAGACCAAACACAAGACGTAAAGCAGGGATCAACCCCAACGGACCCGATCTAATAAGTCACCCGAAGAGGTTTCATTTCGAGTCATCCTCAGCCATGCAAAATAAGCCCCTGGGGGTCATGATGCCCGTCTGGCAATAAAATGCAGACTTGAGTTCCTAAAATATCTCTAGGTGGGATGGAGCCGGGGTCTGTTTGACATCTTCCAGCCTTTGGGGTGCCGGATTTGTTTGTCGCTTCAGCCCGGAGCTGGGGAAAGGGTTGGTTGGTTTTTGTTGTTGTTGTTTTTGGGTTTTTTTGNTCCCGGCTGCAGACGGCCTCAATCGCTGGCAAGCAGAAAGCCAAAACCTCCAGGTCTGGTCACGTTCAGTCCCGTGTCTGCATCTGAACTAAAAAATTGTAGCTGAATTGATGAGGCTAATTTCAGAGGAGGGGGGAGGGAGGGGAGGGAGGNGCCCGGAGCTGGGGAAAGGGTTGGTTGGTTTTTGTTGTTGTTGTTTTTGGGTTTTTTTGCAAATATTGGGCTCCTCTCGCCCAAGCTGGGCAGGTTTTCAGGTGGTTTCAGCTCCCCGGCTCTCCCCCGCCGCCAGCCCGTCCAAGACCTGCCGGTCACGCAGCCTAAAACCAAAATGCTCTGTGAGGTCCGTAGGTGACAGAGNCCCCTCCCCGTGGTTGGACTAAAGACAGGGGGAAACAAAAAGACGGGACACAACTGGCACTGGACAAGGTAATCCTCTCCACCGAGAGATCTGACGTGCAGGAGTGTCCTCCTGCCTTGACACTTTTCTTTCTTGGCTTCAGCCTCCCTTTATTCCACCCTCTGCTCTTTTCCTCGGGCTGCAGCAGTTTTTGCAGAAGTGGGGAATAAAGGACGCCCAAAGTGTTGCATGATGTGTTCCGCTGTTANTTTGAAAGGATGCGTTTCGCTCTTCCCTTTAACCTCTTGCTTTTCTGGTTGCTGCAGCAGCCTGCCATGTGGTAACGCTGAAGGGGGAGTGGAGAAGAGAGTATTTGCGGGGCGGGGGGCGAAGAGGGCAGGGAAAAAGAAAGAGTAATGNAGCGGGTGAGCTGGACAGGCGGGTATTGTCTGCTTTCCTCGGGTCCTTGGGAGGGTTTCAGTTTTTCCCGGAAAAAGGAACGCGCGTTTCTTTTCTGGTGATTGCTCCCGTTTGAATGAAAGAGAGAACTGCACGTCAGGGGCTCGCCGGGTCTAAAATGAGATTTAAAGGCAGGCGGTTGGGTTTTTGCAGTGCCCGTTCTGACACGGCATCCGGGAACGGAAAATTCAGCTGATCTGACAATTATTGTAAATTTTGGTCATTTTTAGCTTATAAAGTTTGGTGTTTTTTTTTTTTTTTTTTTTTTTTTTTTTTTTTTTTTTTTT
>VXBL01000869.1:0-79827 GCA_013400195.1 Aramus guarauna | reverse complement strand
TTTTTTTTTTGTTTTTTTTTTTTTATTCCCTGAGTGGAGTTTTTAGCGAGAAACTTGCAATGTGAGAGGAGGTGAAATGGATGGATTTCCATCCACCTCAGTATCCCTGATTCAGAGTCCGATATCCCAACTCTCGAGATATTGGGAGTGAAGGGAAGGGGGTGAAAGTGGAAAAGAGCCTCCACTTCCCTGCAGCCCCATTTCCAGCCTGTGTTTAATTGCTGGAGTCGTTTGTCTGTCTTGCATTATTGCACTTACCGCTCATTTCTGGCAGGGACTGGACCCTGGTCTCATGCTCCTTGCTGGGAGGCGTGAAGGAGAAAGGCCGAAGTATGTTTTAAATACGTTTTAATCGCAGATTTTTTTAATTTTCTCTCTCTGCCTGCCGCGACCGAATTGTATTTACGGTTTTCTCCCCTTAATTTTTGCCTGTGACTGGAAAACGCATTAATAAAAAAATCTGTGGGAAGAGACGGAAATTCAGTGAGTCAGGCTAAAGCCGCTCCAGCCAAAAGAAAAAAAAAAAATTGCAAAAAAACATGTTAAACTAAACTGTGGGATGACACACGGCGCTCGCTAATACGGTCTGGGGTGCAAGGCAAGGTCTGCGTTGGACTGGCTGCCCTAGCGACAAACAAGAGCTGACAGAGGTACCTATTGTTCTGCCCCTTCTTATCTAAATGGAGCAAATATCCTGTATGTAACATATATATTTTTTCATCAAGAAGGCAGGACGAGTGGAGAGACGAAAGTTTCCTCCTCGAGTGACTTCACTTCCCAAAATTAGCAGAAAAAAACGTTTCATCCGGTTAACTGTCTCTTTTTCGCTCTGCTGCAACAACCAAAGTTAAAAAAAGAGACAGAGAGGGAGGGAGGGAGGGTGAGAGGAGGAGAGGGGATACAGAGAGAAAAGCAAAACCGCTGGAAAGGCAGGGAGAAAAGCGAAAAGAGAGAAGGATAAAAAACTTCAGGAGGCTTCGGTTGCAGGCTAAACCGGGTCAATGTGTGGAATATTGCTGGTACCGGCTGGAAGTTATTCTAGATGGACGGCACTATTAAGGTAAGGGGGGCAGGAGGGGCTGGGGGACCCCTCCGGCCGGGAGGGAGCTGGGAAGGGGCGCGGGGGCTGGGGTCCGGCTCCGTCCCTCCTCCCCGGAGCGTCCGCTCTCTCCTCCTCCGCCGCAGCGTGTCGGGGCTCTCCCCTTCGCCTCCCCGGTGCTCCGGGGAAGCTTCGCAGCCGGCAAGGAGCCGGCCGACCCGCTCGTCCCCCCGCTTGGCGGGGCGGTGCGGGGCCGTGCGGGGCCAGCTGCCTGCCTGCCCCGGCGGAGCGGGGCCGAGGAGGGGCCCCGGGGACCTGCCTGGCTCGGGCGGCCTGCGGCGGAAAGGCAGTGACAGCTCCTGCCCCCGGGGCTCTGCGCCGCCCGGGGCTGCGAGGCGCCGCGGAGAGCGGCGGGGAGGGCGGGGGGAGGCGGTTAGGGCCGGCGGCGAGAGCAGCCCGGAGGCAGCAAAGGTGAGAGTGGCTCCGAGCTGGCCTCTGATGTGAGCTCCCGAGCTCCGATTTCCTCGCCCGGCCCTTGGCTGAAATGCGGGGCTGGTTCTGGTGGTCGCCCGTGCGTTTCCTCCAGCAGTTTTTTTGGGGGGAGAGCGAGGGACGGGGCGGTTTGGAGGAGAAACATCACCCCTCGCTTGGGGTGAGGCAGAGGGAAGGGGAAGCAAAGAGTGTGGCAAAAAACCACGAACGTAACCAACCTCTGGTGGCCTTGAGCAACCAGGACGCTGCTGGGACTTAGCGAGTGGTTCCCCCTCCTTTCCCCCCATCCAACCGGCTGGTCCTTCAGCCTCTGCAAAGATAAACCAAACCTTTTCCAACCCCCTTGAGGTGGCTCACGCTGTTTCTCAAAGCCTGTGCACCAGAGGGTTGGCTTTCTGGCTTTGGGGGACCCTTGTGCAATTCTTACGGGCTCTTCTTGAGGGAGTGCTATAGTACAGAAGCAGCTTGAACAGAAGAGCCTTGAAGCGAGAGACGCTGTGGGTGTGTTTGGGTTGGAGGATTTCGAAAGATGCCTGTCGCCTGGGTGGGGTGTTGATCTCTTCTTAAAAGTAGTCTTTTTTTTTTCTTTTTTTTTTTCTTTTTTTTTCTTTTTGCTGACCTGGGTAGAAAGAAGCTACACAGTGGCAGGAACTGAAACTTTCTCCCTTAGATTGCAGCTTATGACAAGTGCACTGTTTGGAAGGGTCTCAAAAGAAGGGGGAAGGAGGAGATGGGCAGGAAGAGAAAGTGGAAAGAGGAAAGAAAGAGGGAATGAAAGAGTGAATGTCAGAAAGGAGGAACGAAAGCAGGAGCACTGAAAGCAAAAAATTGGGGAGATATGGCAAGAATAAGATGTGTTTTCCCCCGACCTCCTCAGCTCTGTAGCAAAAGTAACCAAGGCCTCGTTCAGGATATGTTTAGTGCACCACAATCTTCTTTGATTTGTGGAGCCCTAAATATTGTGCAGTGAAAGTGCAGAAATTTCCCATCTGTACATTTGCTGCGCTGCACACATGGACTTGCTTTTCTGCACAGGCCATGAGCCCTCCCGCACCATCCTCTGAAAGGTGCTGAAGTATTCCCATGACCCACGTAGCCCATGGTGCCTACTGGGAGCTCCTCCTCTCCCCAGTCACCCTGTGTTGCAAAGTATTATTGCTAACTCCCTGCAACCCCCCCTTGGTTTGGAGATGAGGAACTGTGATGCTTAGCAGCTAGGCCTACAGTCACGTTGGGGAGGCTGTGGTGAAAGGAGGAACTGCCCCAGCTCCTGGATCTGCTCGCTGACTGCTCTGCAGCCTTTTCTTATATTGTCCTGCTTCACTTGGAGTCCAGAAATAATTTGGCTGTTCGAGCTAGGAGAAATGGGATCCAGATACAGCAGAGTCTCCTCTTGGGTTCATTTTCTGAAGCAATTCCAGGACCATCAGCAAGTTGCTGCAGGTCCCCAGGTCCTGTTTGCTGGGTCCTATAATTTATCTCTTTTCTGTACTGTGCATTTAGATCAGTGCTCCTGTAGTGCCCTCAGGATTATCTGAGATTTCTTGCAAATTTTCTTCCCAGGGAGAAAAAGAGTAGGTTCCCAAGGAATATCAGACCCATGCACTGATAAATTTGCTGCAGTTCACCGCTAAAAGGAAGGGGTTGTCTCAGGTGAAGGGTAATGGGAGAGGATGTGGCTTGAGATGCTTAAATGTTTTTACTGTGCGAGGCTCTACATAATCTGTGCTTCAGGGTAGATTTTCTAAATTCTAGGACACAGTAAAGCAACCTGTACTGTATGCAGAGGAAAGCAATTAAAAAGCAATCGTACCCTTAGGTCTGCTCTCCTGTAGGTTGTATGCATCGGTTTATCTCAAAGCTGTGCCTTTAGGTTGGAAAATAATGTGGCAGAAAGATGCGTGTGACTAGAGAGCAAGAAAAACACAGAAGAAGGCTCTTTCATTATCTAGAGCAAGAACACAGTGACTGACCAGATGAAATCTGTGTGCTGGCATGATTAAGAAGCATTTCCCTCTGTAAACTCAGAAATACATGTGTCTGTGGAGAAGATAAGTGCTATACAGTGCAGAATAGATATGGGAGAGGGTCACTCATTCCAGGTGATTGCCTTCAATTTAAACAATACGAGTGACTGTTTTGTCAAGTCTATGCAAAACTGTTCCATGGACTAATTGTTTTAATCGAGCCAAAGACTTTTAACTGCACTCTTGGCAGATGCAGGAGTCTGACTCCGGTCTACTGTCAAAATCTCTCCCTTCACCCTGCAATCTCCAATATTTGGCTTGTACTTTCCTCTTTTTATGCCATTCAGAAAGAGTTTTGACGACAGACTCTGATGGCTGGTTTCGCCTGTGTAGAATAATTTAACTGCACGCCTGCCCACCTGCAGGCTAACTTTGCAGTAAAGGAGTAAATCCACAGTAGCCTTGAGCCTAAGTGCTGACAGTCGCATGCTCCTGGGGAAACGGAGTGTGGTCAGGGTGACACATTCGCATCTTTTGTGGACACTGTGTGCAAGTGTGTAATGAAGTTGTTTTCAGAGGTTTTTTTTAACCCTAAGTTCAGGGAATATGTTTATGCATATAAATGCGTATTGTGGGATCAGCTCAGGACTGTAAGTCATCTTTCCCCATCGTGCGCTGACTTACGTCATGTGTGATACTGCTGCGCCAATGCACCGGGTCTAGAATGTCTTTATTTCTTCATAAGTAATTATTTATCTTGAGGAGAATTAGATCACTTAATTAAGGAAATCAAGGTCGCTTATTGAGGCAGTGGGAGGTGATTTTTGCTGCATTCTTCAAATAATCTGTTTAATACCTGACACGGGAGGTGGACTGGTTGGCTTGAAAAGTGACCTCTACAGCAATGCTCTAAAGTATTTTATGGAGAAAGAAGTGCAGCAAATCTTTATCTTTATGACTTCATTTCCATACTTAGTTCATATTCTATGCACAACACCTGCAGAAGATGATTGGGAGCCAGTAAAACTCACGATGGCTTATGTTGGCACTAATTTTAAATAGTAACATTTTTATTGTATGCCTCCAGATATTTCAAATCACATCTTCTTTGGGTTAACATCCTGCTTTGACTTAATTTACATTGTGTTTGGGGGGTTTGGTTTTATTGCTTCAAATTAAAGCAAAAAAGGGTATATCTAATCTTAGCAAGATGCCCATGTGTGGACTTCCTCACAATAACAAATGGTGTGGTTTCAAACTGGTTTGATTGTTTCAGTTCCACTTCACATGTGGACAATAATTAAAGTAAATATACTTGCCAAAGCCTGACTGTTAATAAAAAAAGCACATTTTGTGTAACTGCTGCCTTCGTTCTGTGAAAACATATTTATCCTTATGTTCTGGACATAAGAGGTAGACCATCTGAAGGACACTGAATGAAAATTTTGCATTACTCAAGTAGATGCCAACCATACTTGTCTCCTTCCACGAGAAGACAACTTGTATGTTGGTGTTGCTATAGCAAAGGGTGGGGTGGGGTTTCTATTGCAATCACTGTTTCTTGTCATTTGTGAACTGTAGGCGTTCGCTCTTGTCCTGAAATTTGGCCATCAAGATCTCAAACTAAGAACGTTTCCTTTTTGAGCAAGTTTAAATGTCTGTTTTGCCATTTTTAAATTGCGCTGGCTTTGGCCCTTTAGAGATAGCCTTTCCTGGCAAAAAGGCATTGACTCCTAGGGCAAGACTCTTAACCTCCACATTGAAGAAAAATAAAATCACAAAGATGTTTGCTAACTGGAGACTTTCCACATTGCTGTCCCTCAAAAGCTATTTGAACAAAACCATTTGAAATTTCCAAGGCATAAATCATGATATTCCCAGATACCCTAGACCCTATTCAGGTGACATTCGTATTGCGTAATAGCTTTCTAACATACAACAGCAAAAACCTGTCAGAAATGGTTTGTGATTGGGATATTTTTATAACACTTCTTCATTTTCCCTCCAAGATCTGTATGCAAATGTGCGCCTTTTGCCATAGCACGGACTCAAAATCACGCAATAGTGCTGGGTGCTGTCGACTCAAGGTGTTCAGCACTAACTCCTGTTTGCTACGCAAGTAAAATGTTGGGAAAGTCTTAGAATGAGTAAACTGAGTAGCTCTGCTTCTCTTGTAGTAGAATCTGTTGCTCTGTAGTAGAATTATTCCTGCAACGGGAAGGAAGGTTAGTCTGAAGCAAACCCAATACACAACAAAACAGCACTAACTGCTTAGATTTTAGGCACTTGGGGTTTCACTCAGTGGCTTTAAAGAGATGCTGAGAGCCTTGTATAGTTTCTCTCTATCACTGTAGATTTAACTCTAACAGGATGTGGTCACTTTAAGTAGTAGCATGCATGTCTTGAGGATTTCATGCTTTTATTTTGGTTATTTATTTTAATTTTGTGATACTCCTGCTGCAAAATGGAGGGGGGGGACCAGCTTTTATCACTCCTTGCAGCATTTCTTCTAAGAGAGTTTTGCTGGAGTGTTGGAGTGTAAGAGTGGAACTATTCATTGGAGAATTATGAGAAAGGGACAGAAATCAACAGAAGCAAAAAGGAAGATTGCACCTTGAAGTGAGGTCTTAGAAGACATGCTGATAAGGTGAGATATGCTGAGGGTGGGGCATTTATAGCAATTTTTGCAGGAAGCAGAGTTTATTTTCTGAAGATCTCTCCTTACTGGTCTTACAGAAGGCTTTCCTCTTGATTTCAGTTCACATCTTCTCAGAAGGAGCAGGCCTAGAACTTAGGAACGTACAACCTCATGATACAGAGCATCTTCCATTCTTTTTCTCCCCATAAAACATCAGTGTGTGAAGTTCTTTTACAGCACCTCATAAGCTGCCTTTGAAAAATGAAAGTTTCTCATTCTGGTTGAGTTTACTTGACCAGTTAAAGAAAGACCCTAAGTCCCATCTCACTGCAAACATACACAAGCAGGAAAATTAAAGGAGCCAAGGGAGCCTTAACTTCAGATTTTCAGATATTTGTGGGTTAGCTAAACACCTAATGCTGCAGAAGCATGGTGTTAGTACTACAGCGTGCATGAATGTGTACATGGCTCACCTAGACAAAAATGGTCTAATACGTTAAGCTTAGCTCTACAACTTGGTTTGAAGCCAACTTTCCCCCCAAATGTAAAAATCTCTTCAGATCTTTTGTTCTGAATTGAACACCAATTTCCAGTGTCTGTACCTCTTGTGCTCTCATGCACATGTGCACATAAGTGCACAACACATATGTAGCAGTGGGGTGTAAAAAGAGCTGTGTGCAGTGCACTTCTCATTACACTTCCCTGTCACACTTCCATGGATGATGCCTAACAACACTTTGCGAGTGAACAAATGTTTTCTTACAAGGCTGTGAGTGCATATTTATAGCTGTTTTTGAAAATACAGACTAAAATATCGCCACAAAAATGTGGTTTTCTGCCTCCTTCTGGAAATAATTCACCTGATGGTGGACCCAAGTCTTTGCTAACCTGTGTGCTGCATCATCACAGACACCCGGCAGGGTGCCAATCAAGTAACATCTCCAACCTAAATTGTGCTGGTATGAACAGCAATGTATGGACAGGACAGTGTATAATCTACTCTACTGGGTTCCAAATATCCAAGCTTTCAAAATGTTAATGCATCTACTGCTGATTTTCTTTCTCATTACCCAGGCCACATAATTACTGCTGTGTACCTACACAGCTAGTAACACTGATCTAGAAACCTGTCTCTGGTAGTGAAGCCACAAACGTTAGCTCCCTCCTCCCCCACCTCCGCTACCAAAAGCTTTTCTTTTAGCTGTAAGACAGAGACCTAAACAAAAGGGCTGCATGTTACTGTATGTTACTGCTGAAGACATTTAAGTATGTCCTGATAAACCTTCTGTTCATCAAATAGCACCAAAGGCAAAACTTCAAAATAATGACCTGACAAGGACAATCCGTGTTTGATACCGGAGACAATGTGATGCATCTAATTCTGTTTTGCTTCCATGTTTTGAAGCAAGAGCCCTAAAAATAGATATGTGAGTGCATATTTATCTAAGCAAGCAGCTTGATTTGTAAAGGTACCGGCAGCCTGTAATTCTCATTAGCTTTTGAAGGTAACTGTTCCCTCTGAAACCCAGGCTGTTTTCTAGGCGCTTTACAAAGTATTTAGATTCTGTATGTAAACATGTTGATTAAAATTTAAAAAACTGGATAAGGAGGATTGAATATACAATTCTCACTGGAAGTAGATGGGAGAAGTAAGGCTAAATCCCACAGGCATCTTACAAAAATCTCAGCCTTTGCTTCTCTTCAGCATTGGTATGATGCTGTCAAGAAAATGACCCTGGCTCTTTATGTGTATCAAGCATTCTTTCTTTTCCTGATTTTTTCCTAAAATACAGTCAGAAGTGCACCTCAGTAGAGGCTCCTGTAGTAAAGGCCATGGATATAGCTAGGCTTACTGGTTTATTTGCTGTTCTTCCAGCATAGACTAGGCCAGAGCTCAACCGACCACTGGGCTTACAGGAGCAAGAAACCATTAAAAAAAAAAATCACCTCCGCAGCCTGACAAAGCTGCACACCCAGGAACTGAACGTTAGTGTACTGGTCCACGCTTGTCAGTCACGCAGAGGGATTGAAAATAACTTAACGGGCAGGACAGCCTTTAATTAGTCATTTGACGATTTCCCACTCAGCAAAAAAACCTTAACTAATGCTGGTTTTGATTTGAGGGGAGGAGATAAATCAGCAAGAATACAGTTTTTTAAGTTGGTTGATGAGTGAAAAAAAGAAACTGGAGTAAGGTATGGTGGGGTCAGTGGAAGGTGTGGTGAGTTTGAGAAACCAATTGAAATGTTTTTTAGCAGCTTTCTTTTTTTTAAAAAAAAGATGATAAAAGGTTAGGAGAGGTTAAAATACCCTTTTTACAGCTAAAAGCAGAATTTGGCTCTCTGGTTTCTTCTGAATAGCTCTTCTTGTTGTTCCAAGCTTGATTGACTTATAACTGCATCTGAACCAACCTCACATCAGTTCCTTTTTATCAGCCAAAGTGAGACTTCCTGTGCTCCACAGTCTGGTTTCCTGATGTGTTTCCTTTTTCCTTTTAACAGAACAAAGGAAACTGTAACTCCTCTGCTGCTCCTGTTCCAAATCTCCTTGGGACTTCATATAATGTTAGCATCGAACATTTGCCTTTTTTTTTTTTTTTTTTTTTCTGCCCAGTCTCTGAGTCAGGCTGCCTAGAGTGATAGTGCCCTCTTCATATCTAATTGAGTTTTGCATTGCCAGCTGCAGAGAGGCAAGAACTGTGGTGGTGGTGAAATGAAGCCACTTCTAGAGCAGTGGGCAGCCACCATGCCCTAGTCTACCAAAGTAAAGCAGAAAAGGAAATTCTTGGCCAAAGACTCTGCCTGTTACTAAAGACACAGGATTTTTAATGTTCTGCTAAAGCAAATAATCAGATGTCATTGATTTGCACAGGCTTCTATGCTTATTTGGTATTTGAACTTGGAGCTGGAACTTTGTGTCCTGAAATATGTAGGCCAGTGGCAGAAATGCTCCCCAAAATAGTTACACGTATACAGTACAAATGGCATTGCCCTAGTACGTACTGGAGCTGGCAGCCCTGTACGTTTTAACAGGAATGACTCTCTTAAACCACCACACTGAAGAGCAGTTACTCTCTTCTTACAACTATTTTCCCCTTAGCTGTTATGAGTCTGCAGTTCTATTTCAATCCTGCCAGTCACATTAGGAACACGCTAAGGATATAAAAGATTCAATGCAAAATCTAAATTAAGCCATGCAGTAAGGAGCCTGTCCCTTGGGAAAGCACCACTTGTCCCCAGCTACTGCCCCCCAGCCAGCTGAGAAGCACACACTTTTTGCTGAGATGCACTCGCCCTTCATAATCTCCCAATGTCAGAGCTGGTGCTTTTTCTTTCCAAGAATCACAAGTTCTTGTTCACTTGAATGACAAGAATCACTTGGCTTGTTCAGATAGAGGAATGCAATCTCAAATCAGGACTGAGTAGATGCCTATGAAAGTGCTTCTGAACACAACTCAAAGCAACTACCAAAGTATGGAGTTACGTGTTAGCACAGGCATAAGTGCAAACATGGGCCTGATTCTGAGAAATATACACTGGATATCTGCAAATTCCCACTGAAATCAGTGCAATTTGTTCATGCTTAGAGTTTATCTATTTATCCCAAACACCAGAGCTCAGCAGGATGAGAAAAGAGAGGGGAAACTCCAAGATGTGTTGCCTCTTGGCTACCTACATATGGAGGCCAAGTGAATTTGCAAGTTCAGCCCCTCCAGAATCTTCTATCCAAGGTTCATTTCTCCAAACTACCAAATTCAGGAACAGCGGAATATGGAGTAGGATAAAGGATTCTGGACTTGATCTGTTTTCTGTGTGTGCCTCGATGTGTGTATGTGGTGTGTAAACTGGAAAGGGTGGCCAGAGATAGGCAGTGATTACAGCAGACTGAAGGCAAAGTTTCCAGGGAGCCCTGCTCACCCAAGCCTAAGGGAGGAGCAGGAGCTCCTTTAGTCGAGGGAAAGAACTGACATCATTGCCCGCATACAGAATTGCCTTTTTGCAGGTTTCAGTGGACTGATTTGAGGTTTTCTGCTATAATAACAAAATCGTATGCCTTTACATTGAAAAATGTCCTTTTTTATCAAATAACTTTGGATTACCTAGCAAAAGGTATCAGAAAATTATACCCCTTCTGTAAAATCCAGGGGAAAATCAAGGAAGTTTTGCCTTTTCTGCTGTGTTGTGTTTACGGAACAATTTCTATACAGTATAATTCAATTTCCATAAAAACTCCATTGATTTAATCCTTATTAAATTCAGAGGATTTGTCCATGAGGGTCGTGTTGCAGATCAGCCTTTAGGACCGACTCCTGATTAGAACCAGAAGTTGTGACTTGTATGATTAATTCCTTGTATTGTGGTGTTTGTCCCTAGAGGCTCCCACTAAGACAAAGTACGGCACGTAGATGGAATAAAACCCCATAACCCAAGAAAAAAAAACTCGAAGGTGAACTGCAGGAAGCAACTGGTCACTCAGCAAGTCACCTTCAGAGATGGTTTGCTGCAGCAAGAATAAGTTTTCTGATGGTGACATTCCTAATCCGAACTTGCTCGTAAACTTCATGTGACATGCATGGTAACATCCTTCCTTAATTACATCTAATTTTCACATGTATATCTTTCCACAAAATATAAAAATATTTATATTTTGATGATATTTCTAAAAGCCATAAACTAATACTTCTGACTTCATCAGAACCAACCAGGCTTTAAAATAAGCACCCGCTGAAGTGATTTGTTAGGCAAGAACTCTTGGTAGCATCCTGCCAATATTACCAAAATTGTCTGCAACAGCTCTGCTGTGACAAGAGAAATAATGATCTTATGTTAAGTGAGGAACTGACGCACAGAGAAAACCAATGTGTCTTATCAGATTCTGGGGTGTTTTCAATTGCATATATTTCTTCTGAATCCCATTTTCTACCAGACAAGTGTGCGTGCAAATTTTGCGTGTGCTACATTTTATCCAAGTGATCATGAATTCCCTCGTGACATTAAGATTGTACTTGAAATCTGAGACGTCTCTAGTAAAGCTGAAGGGAAACTGCGACCATCGCAATGACATGTGGCCCAAGCTCCAGCTCCTCGCCATCCTGCCGCAGATCGAGTGTCTGTGCAGAATCTCACAGTACTTTGTTTCTGTGCTGCAATCTGCCTTCTGCATTGCACAAAGTGGAAGAAGGAGCACGGACAGTCTGAAAAGTGTTACTTCTTACCCACACAGAAATTTTACAGCAGAAGATATGGAACAGGGCTTTGCCATGGTACCTTCTACTCCTTTTCTTCTTCTTCTTGATACTGGGTCCTCTGGATGTTAAGTAATGCTATATGGAAGGCTGTGTAAAAAATATACCCAATATGCATCACCACATAACCTTTTAGGTAGGAAAAAGGTGTATCCACTTTTAACTCTGAGCCCCAACAAACTCATGCCCGGGGACACGTGGTGTCTGCATGTTGGTATTAAAGATGACACTGGTCTCTGTCCACTTTGCTGGTTTCTGCAGGGCATCCGAAACCCAGCTTTACAGTTACAGGAATCCTTTGCCTTCACGGCACTTCCAGAGCAGTGGGCAAAGGTTTTGACAAATGGATAGAGGTCATCCTCTTTAGAAAGAGAAAGCAATGCGCTGAAGTTCAAGCTTGCTTGCAATGAATCCTCTGGATCTGCACCACTGTATCTGAGAGCAGATGTTTTCTCAGTCTCCCAGAATATGGGGTGGTCATTAATGGATAGAATAGGCTTGCAGTTAGCTCCCTGCTCTTCATTTTTGGTATTCTCATATGTCATCTCTACTTCAGGAAGGATGTAATTATGGTTGATCGTTAGTGTTATGAATTATTTGTGCTACAGTAGTGCCTAGAGACCAGAGCAGTCTCTGTTGTGCTAAGCACCATATGTAACAAGAGATTCTTCTTCTAAATTCCTTAGGAATGAAGAAAAGTTAAGGCACTTAATTTGAACTCCAGAGTGGAAGCAATTCTTGAGCTCCATTCTCTGCTGTCAGACATGACCATGCTCTGTAATTCCTTTCCCAAACTCTTCAAGGTTTCTGTAAAGGACAGATGGATTTTCCTTCTACCACCAGGGCTCCCCATTGAAAAGGACTTCTGTAACTTCTTCATTCTGAGGTTTGAATACTGTTGTCTGATTTTGGACTGACATTTGCTCATGACTGATTCATACCTTTCTCATGCCAGCACTACCAGCTTAAACAGCACTTTTGCCTTCCCCTTCCCCTTCCCCTTCCCCTTCCCTTCCCTTCCCTTCCCTTCCCCCCAGTGCATTTACAGACCACTGCCATACCTCTCTCTGTCTTCGTTTTGCCGGGATAAACAAATACCTTCTAATCTCTTTCATAAACCCCCTTCTCCCAGTTATTCCTGAGCCCTCAGCTGCACCTGTTCCTGCTTGAATTTGTCTTTCCTTCACCATGAGTCACTGGAGTGGCACACGCTGTTCCCAGTGCCTGGCATTAACACACGCTGGAAGAAACCTCCCTGATGCAATTCAGGGACTGCAATGGGGGTTTTTTTTGTTGGTTTTGTTTGTTTGTTTGTTTTAAACTTCTGGTGAGTCAGAAAAATCCATGAGCAGTTAATTCACTCCGGTCTTTGTCCTCAGCAGTGCCAACCTGGTTCAGTTAGTTGTTCTGACACAGGTTTCCTGTATGAGTTCAGGCATTTCACTTCATCTTTCTGTATCTCATTTTCTCATCTGTAGAAGTGAGCACATGCCTTCTTTCCTGTCTTGTCTGGTCGATTTGGAGTTGATGCTCTTACGCGGTGGGACTAACAAGCATTTCTGTTCATGAGCAGCAGCTACAATGATCTCAGCGTGGGCACATCCTGCAACACAATGTACTGAACAAAAAAACCCAGAACTTCTTGCCATTATGTTCTTTATTCAACAACCTTCTACCATGTTCCTGAGATGTGGGTATAGCTAGCGATCTTTTGAGTCATGCACTTATTTGTAACGTGGGTTTGTAGCATTGCAGCTGTGACAGGCAGGCATGTTTTCCCTTAGATCAAAGACCATTCCAAGTTGTCCAGAAGGAGTAAGAAGGGTGTGAAGTCCAACAGGTTTTCCAGATTTTTGCAGCAAGTGCCCTGGCCTGCCTGGTGAACGAGTCCAGCAGAGTATGTGCGTGCGCCTGTGAAGCGGCTCCATTGATTCATACACAGAGCACATGCACACAGCTAAAATTTCAACTAGGCCTAAATACCAGGTGGTTTCTCACATAAGCCAAACTTCTATGTTTTTTAAAAACTAGCAGCCAGTACATGCTCAGGACCCCACCCTGATTGTCTATTTCTTCCATTGATTTCTTACCCTTTCTTTCACACTTTCGCAGCTCTACGATTGGTCATTTCAAAACTTGCAGCTGCAAACTTCCACAAGTAAAAAAAGAATTAATTAATTAACAAAACCCTAAACCACAGAAGGTCTATCTTATGAGAAGTACTTTTCTCACCCTGTCAGCCTGTGTCAGCCTGAAGGGGGAGAGCTGACGTGCCATGCTAACGTGTTTGGAAATGCGTGTTGTGGAAGGTGTGTGTACACCAGCAGAGAGGTGAAACGTATGTACCAGGTCTGTGTACAAAGGAGCGGAAAGAGCAGGCTGTGAAAAGAAATCCCTCCAAGCCCTGACGGACCATTCTCCCAAATGCTGCCCAGGTCTTTCTTTACCCAGGTTTTGCCCAGGTCATGACACAAGTGCCACCAGCTATTTTCACGTCCCGAGGGCTCAGCTCTGCAAGGACAGTCCTCCCTTGCTGAGATGAACCTCCATGGTAGGAAGGTGGATGCTCTTCACAGCTTCTTCTACCACACAAGGACAACCCTCTGGTTTCCTCACATTTACATCACTGCTTCGAGACGTGTCTTTCCAAGCCCTCCTCCACCCATTCACAAATACACAACTGCTCGCAGACACTCTTAACTCTGTGACCTTAAGTCTTTAACAGCAAGTGCAAGTGTGTGTATGTGATTTTTTTAACAGATATTAGTAGACCAGCTGTAGTTTTCATTCAGGTAGTAAGTCCAAAAACTGTAAGGAATTTAGCTGTGTGGAACGGTCCATACCTGAGTGTTAGGTGTATCCACACATGAGTTTTGTCCACGAAGCAGTATTTGATACAGATGGTGTCAGCACATGCAGTGCTTATTGACACAAGGCTCAATGAATGTGCAATATACTGAGTAAACAAAGTGCTTTTGAGTGTCATCAGCTGCAGTGGATAAAAGGGGCACGGCTCTTCTCTTGCTCAGTGTAAATTGCAGGTTAAACTGGTGGAGTTAAGCTAACCATTGAAAAATGGATCTGTCTCAGGCAATGCTGATTTTTTTAAGGCATATATCATTTTTATTTATATATGTATGTAAATATGCATCTTTTACACCTTTGCCATTCCATTAACTTCATCAGAACTGACCTGGATTCGAATTAGGGTCAGTGGGGTGAGCAGGTCTAAATAACCATCACTGTTGACTTGTGTAGCATTGCACATGTAAAATGCTTCAAAAGTAATTTTGCGGGACAAGTCCTTGACTCTAGTCTTTCATCTGAATCTCTGCTACTAAATGCAGTACTGCGGTGATATGGGTTCATGCAGCTACATACCTGCTTATGTGCAGGATATTTCATCTGGAAATGATGAAGGGTTGAAGCGGGGCAGATGGCCAGCTCTCACACCCTGGGGGAATCCTGCGAAGGAGCTATGAAAGATAGTTTTGCTGTAACAACTTAGAAGAAAAAAAAAGCTGGTTTGTGCTTAAAACATGAGATTATGATCCAGGACACTTGATTTCCCTTCCTGGCTCTGCCAGTGACTTTCTGTACAACCCCAGGAAGCCACTGAACTGCTAGACAGGACTGATCATTCCCTGGTTTTCTATTTTGCCTACTCAGACCCTGAGCTGTTTGGCATAGGAGCCATCCTCCAGAGTGTATTTAGCACAGGGGCGACTTGAGGTTTACTCATCTGGAGTTGGGCAGTGGAGTATTTCGCCCGGAATTGTGTCCAAGACGTATATTTGGTTATTCACTCTTTGTTCTGACTAACTTAATGGGTTATATAGATAAGAATATTTCTAGAAGAGAAACATGTTCAGAAACCTGAAATTATCTTAGCATCTAAGATCATAATCAGTCATCTATTATTTAGTAAAAAAGATAAAGAGGAAAGATCTCTCATCTGGTATCTACTCTGCTCAGCAGAAAACAATCATGCTCACATGTCCCTTTCTTTCAAAAAAAGCTAGACTTTTTGAAGAATGCTATTCAGTCATTAGAGCACAAGGCTGCAAGTGGAGTCTCCTTGGCTTTATCCCTCTTTCTTACCCAGAGACCCTGAGCGCAGAGAGCTTTCCGTGCCTTGATTTTTCTTAATTGTAAAATAATGATGGGTAAGGCTGAAAACTGACAAATCGTCACAAAGAGCTTTGTAAGGCCTGGATAAAGAATGCTGTAGGTGGCTAAAACATCGATAGAAAATCCTCTCTGAAATAAAGTTCAAAGCAGCTGGATGCAAGAGATGGGGTTTTTTGCAACTAGGAAAGGAAAGGCACTATTTATAGTACCTAAAATGTTCTAGTCACTTACGAAACACAGGCTCTGAAGCCTGTATAACCTAAACCAATTGCATTAACAGAAATCTCATGTGACACGTTGTATTAAGCTTGTATAGTCACAGCCCCTCAGCATGAGCAGGAGTGGTGGTAGCTGCACCCCACAATTATGTTTCTAGAAGCTGATGTGAGAGCAGTGGCTCTTGTCTGCTCAGTGCTACACACTCCCATGGACACTTTTTTTTCTTTCCAGCCCTGATAATCAAAGATGGAAAGGTCACGTTAACTGTGGGTTGCTTTTCCTGAACAGAAAGGTATATGACGTGCACGTAAAGCACAACAAAATCCTTGCTCTGATGATCTGATTAAAAGAATCTGATGAGCAGCAGCAGCAGAGCAGAGGCATACCAAGGGGGCTCTCACCCGCTCCCTTCGCCCTTGCTGCTTGCTAACCAACTTGCTCTCTCAGCGCTGTCATTGTTTGATTTCGGCCTGCTGAGACAGGTGCAAATCTGCTTCCAGATCCCACTTGGATATGTGGCAGGGAAATTTTCATTAAAGGCTGCAATAACAAGCCACGGCTCTTGTCTCTCAATGCTCTATAGAACTGGGAACCTCTTCTGCATGCACCTGACAGTGTCTGCAAGCAGGGGCACAGCGCCTGGCTTGCTAAGGACAAGTGCTTTCCAGCCAGGGGGGGCACGCTGGGATGTTTGCACCACTTTGTCTCATTAGACAGTCATTTAGCAAGTGCCATTTGTTGCAAGCTGATTCTTAAAAAACAAAGGGGAGAGAAAATGCAGTTAAAATGAGTTTTGCCTTTTGAGCAAGCTCAGAGCCTTCCCCCGCTTCATGGAACTCTAGAGTGCGGTTGGGTGCGGGGGTGTTGCAGGAGTGGAAACCCTGATCGCAGATGTGAACATTTCACTTAGAGAGGCTGGTTCTTCACTCATCCTAATAAAAAAGATGCACAAGGTAAATAAAAAGATGCACAAGGTAAGCCAGACGGGCAACCTGAGGCACAGAAGGCCTGGTCCCCGATATGGTCATTCTGGGCAGCGGCGTTAGACAAATGCTCCTTGTCTTACTTGGTCAAGGCACACAGGACCTTAGTGCAGCAGCTGAGAAATGTACCATGAACGCTGGGTTTTCTCTCTCTAGTTGTACCTTAGCGGAGCGAGGCAGGATGGAATGAATTTCTAGAAATATTAGGAAATTCAGATATATTCCTTGCACACCAACAGCTGGAGCTTCAATTGTTGTAAACCCATTGTAGTGAAGGTAATGAAGAAAGCCTGGTGTTTGCCTCCTGTATTTTTAGATGGACAATTACAGTGCGGATTAGACGAGCAATGGAGAGCAGAGACCTGATATAACAAAATGTAGAGGAAGAGGCATGTGACTTGAGAAACATAAAGAAACAAGTGAGATAACCCTGCAGAAAGCTAGAGGGAACCTTCTTCCCCCACCCAAAGGCTAAGAGGGCAGTCCTGGTATTAGGTTTAAATGCCCAGAAAAGACCTAAGAAATCTGAGAAGCAATTCAGCCACTGAGAGTTATCAGGCAGGTGAAAACAGCAAACAAGGCCAGTGCAGTTGTGAGCCGCCTCTGCATTAATACTCTCATGTCACCAAGCCGGGCTCATAATAAACAGTCTGTATGATACGAGTGCACGTGTCAGAAGGGTTTTGGTTCTGGATACCACATGGCCTGAGAGGCTTTGAGAAGTAAGAGGGTACGAAAGAGAAGCAAGAAACAGGACAGTGTGGGGCTGTTTGACTTCTGCTGAAGGATTGAAAGAGAAATGCTGGATGGCATGGCAATGCTGTTGCCAGCTCTTGTGGTATTTTGTTTTCATCTGGAAAGCCTGAATTGCATTCTAATTACATAAGAATATCAACATTTATTTAATAAAAGTGAATTTCTTAGGATCACAGGGAAAAGCTAGAAATTATGTCCTAAAAAGATTAAACCCCCATTTATAAATACAGTTAGACTTTTAATTAAGATTATGTTCAATTAAAAGGCCCTTGCTGCACTCCCAGCTGCTCTGAACCAGAAAAGCATGAAGCATGATGCGGAGATACTTGTGCTGGGTCTATTACAAAGCAGGAAAACTGCATGAACAGGGACTGTGCTAAGGGGGTAAGTTGAGGTGGCACAACTGTGAAGCATGTGGCTGCAAACCGAAGCCCTTCATTGCTTGCTCTATACATCCTCCTAATGATCGAGATAATCTTTAAAAGAAGAAAAAAAAAAAAAAAGAAAAAGAATGGCTTTAGGGGTCTAATTTTAGGCTGTGAGTGATGCATTGGCAAGGAAGGGGACAGGTAGAATCTGTAGATGCCAACAAGGTCTAATTGCCAAGGATGCGCAACGATGACTTTATGGGCTGCAGGGAGATCCAAGAAGGTTTCTACCTTTGAGCAGGGCTGTCCAAATCAGAAACAGTTGAGTGCTTGTGCTCTATCAGTTACTTGATGGAAAAAGAAACGGTAATATGGTGTGTGGTGCCAACTTGGCCTGTGGGCAGCCCTGCCTAAAGGGTAAGACATAAGCCAGTGAGGCGAGGGTATGGAAGTAATTTGACAGGTAGGTGATGCACGGCAAGTGATGTGTGAGCTCGTCATTTTAAAATTAAACCTGGCAAAACCCCAGGAAAGGCCTTTTCGGGAGATGGAGTCAGATAAGTTGTTTTGTGCGCCCCTAGCCCGTTCCATTTCTATTATTCCGTCTATCACACAAATGATAAAAGGAGGGAGTTGAATCATGTTTATTAATTCAGAATGACAATAGGACACCTGGACTAGCACCTGTCAGAATATGATGCAAATTAGCCCAGGAAATCTGGTCTTGATCAGTGCAACCATAATGAAGCACTAATAGAACTGATAATGATTTGAACAGTATTCATAGGAACAAGCTTTGCTCGGATATTGGCTCAATTGCATTAATTAATGCGTACATACAGAAATGCAGCGTTGCTCCCATTCACAGGGACTTCCTGATGCTTTTCTGTTGCTGTTTGTTTTTTAAACAGACAAACCCGGGACTTATTATATTTGCAAACAATGGCATCATGGAGATGCTCTGATTTACTGCAGAGATAGAGAGGGATGATGTTTGAAAGCTTAAATTAAAGCAGGATTTCCTTCTGTTTTCTCAAAGGAAAGGTTAACATTTGCTAATAACTGTCACAGGCTGTAAATGGCCTAAGCGTCATATGATGGATTTTTCTGATTGCTTCTAATCAAGGTTTTTAGAGATCATGGGGTATAAACAAAGAAATGAACTGAACGTTCATGAGTTGAACAAACCTCAGGCGATGTGACTAAGATAAGAAGAAAACTGTTCTGACAATGAAGTAATAACAGGTTCTTTGCTTCCTGAGTTATACTTTTTATCATTATTATTTTAATGTTCTTTATTCTGTATCTTTCACTGAGATAAACTGGTCTGCATAGATGGATATATGCTTGCATAGGTTTTGTGAGTGGGTGGAGGACTTTTTACCCTACAGAGATGTAAGTTGTTATACTATCTACTTATCTCCCACATGTGGGGGTTTTTCTCTGTCAAACTTCAGGCCAAATTTAGACGATGGGAATGAATTAGAAAAAGCCTCTTTACAGTGTTCAAATCAGCAGAAGGATGGCGAGCCTGGGAATAGGTAGATGATCTTTCCGTGAAAATTACTACCCTTTGCTGAATGCCTCCCCAGGAGAAAGGGATAAATGGGATAAAGGTATTTCATTATCCCACCTGAAAATAAAGGACATGGAAATAATTTTCCTGACAAAGAGAATCCCAGGAATGGACTAATCTGGCCTGAAGAGTGAGCCCTGGGTTCTGGTAAAAGGGTTTTGGTATCATCAGTTTCTTTGTTAATAGGACCCAAAACGCACAGAATTTTTGACTCGGTGTAGTGTAGACTGCACTCAGGACCACTGACGTGTGTGGGTTTTGGTTTTTTCTCGTGACATCTCACTGTGGATTTGTAAATCTGGTGAAAACAAATAGATTTAGGCCAAACACTGCACTGAGGGAGGTGGCCCATCATGTCAGCTGCAGAGAAGTCCTAGTTTACAGCAAACCTTGAAAAAGCAGATAAAGGTAGAGGGGGGACCATGCAAGTTTAGCAGCGAGCATATTGGGTGAAGTGCATGCAAATCTCCAGCTGACACAAGCTGTATCCTCTCCCACGAAAAACTTCATAATAATCTGTGCAGAACATCACTTCAGGATAAACACAATAATGCTATAAATACCCCAGACCATTTCCTGTTGTTTTTACTGCAGCTTGCACAGGGTTTGCATCTGCATGAGGGTGTGACTATAATCCGTATAGTAACACATACGTTAACCTCCTTCTCCGTTTCGCTCGCTGATTGTGTTCTGGGTTTGAATAAAACGGTGTTTTTCTTTCTAAACAAATGCTTTATTTGTCAGTTAACCTGTGGCTTGTACCACCAAGCTAACATTCATCATTAATGAACTGAGCAATACTCTTTTGTTTATGTACAGAATTTAGGGCAGCAAAATGGTAAACTCTGATGCTAGTGAATCGATGAGTTGACTTGAGTATAATGAGTCATGGTCATATATATTTTTCATCCCAGGTTATTTCAATTTATGCACATTCTTAATTTTGACTGTCATACTTAAAGGCGATTAAACACACCTTAAACCATGACTTGAGATGAGCAAAAAGGCAACATCTTTCCTGAATGTTTTATGCTCAATATTTACTGAATTGTATATTTTAAGGGGATTTGTTACTTTAGTGAAAACAGAAGCACAAGTTACCCTTACATCTGCTTGTTAATTACATAAATATAATGAGAAGAAAGCAAACAAATTGCAGAGGGAGGCTCCTGACTTCTGATGTATGAATTAATTAATTTTTTAGAGGACTAGACTGAATGTTCCTGTAACTATACGATTTTTAACTCAGCAATTTCACTCAAATGGATCAATTTTTTGAAATAGTGTTGGCAATGTGCTTTTTACTGCACAGAACAAGCTAAAAGCCTGGATTATGAATACTTGCCAAACGGCTTAGACTTTCCATCTAAATTAAGCCCAAAACTTAGGGTCATATATAAAAAAAGAACGTGGGCACCTCCAAAGAAGATACTGTACTGCTTAAGTCTTAAAAATTTCCCTCCTAAAGTGAAAAACAAACCTGGATTTATATTACCCAGACTTACTAAGCTTGGATCTAACTTTTAAGTTATGTGGTCAATTTTTATCAGATAGTCAATCCCATCTTCATTCAACAAAAGCAATTAGAAATAGTTCCTTTAGTTTATATAAGAAAATGGTTAAAGAAGAGAATTTGGCCAAGATAGCATGAGATGGACAAATAGAAGAGAAACTGCCCTGTTTGTGAGAGGAACCAGGACCCAACAGCCAATCCATTTGCTGCTGTCCATGAGAAAACAGAAAAAGAAAAATGCTCAGAAGCAGCGTATTTTTTAAAAAGATCATTGTAAAACAATTTGCCTGTGAATGTGAACAAATGAGGCAGAGTGGGTGTGTGCAATGGATATGTTTCATGTGAAAGGCAAGGAAGGAAATGGGAATAGCAGGCAAGTATGAGGGAAAAAAGGCCTGATGAATGAAACAGAGACAGAATGCTCTGTTCCTGCGCCTGCTTATTGAGATTTCACCTCCATGCAATTTTTATGTTAACTGAGTTAAGGCAGAGAGCGGGATTTTCAAAAGCTTTAAATAAAGGCGAAAAGGTATTTTGCTTGATTCATAGTTATGCCTTTGAAGATATCCCTAAAGAGAACACCTTACTTATACGTCACACTATGGCTCAGCATCTAAAGCAGTGTCATAAGAATCCAAATAATTGGGCGCTCAGCCTGATTTTACTACAGTTGTGCCGTTTGACCTTCACTGAATGATGTCTTTGTGCTTGTGTTTTCATGGATGAGAAAAGTGGTGTGAAATCTACCCCCATGTGCAACCTTTCGTATGTGAGATACAGCAAGGCAATATTTTGACACGTTTAAAAACACCCACCTAACACTTTTCTTTGACGATACTCAGAAAATTGTTCTCCTGGTGATTAACCCTGAGGTCCTCTGGCATTCCTAAACATGTTCCGTCTACTGTGACATGAAGAAGTAGTAGGAGGGAGAAGCACATTTGTAATTACATCAGTGTAAGATATGTAAAATGTATCTTTCTGTGAGGTGCTTTCCAACCTAGATACCTGGCAGGGGAGCTACGGGATGCCCTAGGACGATGAGACAGACCATTTGCGCACCAAGTGCTCAGAAGGGACAACCAAAGAGGGAGATGAAACCATTGCCATTTCATTTTTTCAGCTGCTTCCCCTAAACTTCATTGTTTTTCTAAAGTGAGAGACGTGGTCTGATGGTCTGTTCTGATTTGTAGCCCTTGGAAGCTGATGGAGACTACCCAGCTCTCCTGTGAAAGGAGAAGAGAGGGTGCTCCACCATCTCTGCTTCCCCACACCTACATTTATATGTACCATGAGCACATTACCACATATTTTTTGCCCTGCCAGCTCTTGTTGGGAAATGACTTCTATTTCCAGGTAGGCCAGTCTAGTCTGACACCTGCAGGTAGGAGTTTGGCAACATGAATATTTATTTTTGATCCTTCATTAGCTGTATGAACCGGTGCATGCCAGACTTCCAGTTGTATAGCCTTTTGTGGTTTATTAACAGGTACCTCGGAAGCAAAAATTTTTCTGTCAGCTTTTATGGTGTGGCCAAATAGTAGGTGCCCGTGTCTTCCGTCAGTGAGTATTGCAAGCCAGCCTCTGCTTTTTCTGCTTGTGTTACCTTCTCATTCCCAACCAAAAGGAGTGAGTCTGGGGGGAAAGTTGAATGTGTACAGCTCCAAGGTACAAGAGAGGCCCTGATATCTCTCAAAATCTCTCAAAGTGCTGCTGTAATGCCACCATCCCCACTTTATAGCTTTCTTCTGAGAACTGCCATTGCTGTGTGAGTAAGCGTGTGCGTTTTAATACGAGCTCTTTCTTCCTGTGTTTTCTGGATGGTTCATACCTAGCTCTTACGCAGTTTTTTGCATCCATTAATTTTGAAGTGCTTTACCCAAAAGGTCACTTTCACTATTGCCCCTATTTTGTAGCAGCTCTGTAAGGTGTTTTGTCACCATGTCATCCAACAGACCCCGGGTCCCCTCAAAGTTATATTGTGCGTGAGGAGCTGACTTATCTTTCTTACTGTTCACCCTATAAACATCATCTGAAGCAATGTTTCAAATCTCTTTGTTGTCCCCATTGAAGAGAAATTGTCTTCATTATCATCACAAACTAACAGGAACAGACAGGGCAGCTAACAAAGAGGCATCGCTGAATTACTGAGTATTGGCCAGCAAAATACTTGCTCTTAAGATGATGCTGATGAGGAAAGCGACTGTTAGACCTGCCATGAGGAAGACACACTTCTTCCTTTGGATATTGATGCGGTACCTTTCCAAACCAGTAAGAACCTGTCCCTTGTGGGGATCACCATTGTGCCTGCACCTCCTGAGCACTGGGAGGAGGATCAGACCCCCTAAGGATGCAGCTCAGGCTTGCAAGAGCTGGTCAGTCCAGTCTCTGCCAGGTATCCCAGACCGGGGCTCCACTTTTTATTTGGTCCTTACATGTGTCTCTTGGAGACCTCTGCTTCCCTCCAGGATAGGAATCTGGTGTAGTTTTATTCACCATGATATCAAAATGCCAAATCTTAAAGATATTGAGGCACCTGCACAGGGAAATGAAATCAGCCAGAGTTAAGAACTTCATAGATTTTCTTAAACTATTTCTAAGCATCTAATTGCTTCTTTAGGTGTCTGTCTAAAGTCTTAAAAATATAATTCAAAGTCTACAGGCTACAACTGCTTAGATACTGAAATTTTGCCAGGACAGATAGTGCATATTTTGTGTGTTTGAGTCAGAGCCATTCATGCATTCACATTTAAATGCACAAATATGCAAACACCTACAAGGAATACTTGATCATCACCCTAAAGATAAAGGCAAAACTTCTGCTGGCTTTGCTGGCATAGTAGCAAACCTCAACAGGCTTACTTGGCCCAGTCTCCAAAACTGTAGGAGAATTCACCCTGTGTTTGTATCAGGGACATATACAAGAAGATTCATGTTAGATACAGTCTGACCTTTTTCAACTTAGTCTCTTTTCATTAGAAAGATGCAAATTTATCAAAGCCCAACCTAGTCACTGAAAAGGTTGATTTTTGGCAGTTTTCTCATTTGTTGAAAGCCCTACTTTGTGCTTTCTCAAGTTTTCCATTTTTGTTTTGAAACTACTCTTTATTTAGAAACATAAGCCAATTGCAATATTTTAAGAAAACTGAAAAGGCTAAAACTGCAATGAAACATTCAAAATAACTGAAACAAAATATTTCAGTTAACTTAAGGTGGACTTCTCTGGATAATAATTTTGAATTTTTGTCCAACATCAGAATTGGAAAACATCTCACAGCCTCCATAATTTTCTCAGGATTGGAAAACATTCTAGGTTTGTCCATCTCTTACCCTGTCACCTTGACACCCACTTTTGCCCCTCATTTTACGCAGAGAACTTTCACTTGAGATGAACAAACAATTTTGCTGTCTAGATGGAACCCACATCTCCCAAATACCACTCTAATATTGAAACTACAGGAAGATCTTTTCTGTGCTTCCTGTACACTTCCTGCTCACTTGAAAGCTGAGGAAATGAGGTATCTTGAGGTGTGAACATTATTAGTGTATTTGTTTGTATTGTGAAAGCACTAAGACAGCAGAGGTACAGACCACAACTAAATATGGACCAGCGTGCCAAGGTGCTGTGCTCAGAAAGGAGAAAAAAAACCCCCTAACAGCCCATTTCCCTAAGGCATTTACAAGCAAAGTGTTAAACAAGCAGTGATATATTCCTTGCTCTGCCCTCTCCGTATGGATATATGTGCAGGTATTACATGAAACTCTTAGGGCAAAACATGATGTTGGTATTGGTTTGGGACTATGCCAACGTGTGTCCCAATTTGTTTTCTTTTTGAAGCCCTCAATTTCACTAACAAATCAGAAATGGGTCTTTGAAGGGTGGTTGGTTATTGGCTTTTTTTCTTCTCTGCAATTTTCTTCAGAAAGAACTGAGCGAAGACAAGAAAGAGCAGAACCGTACCTGGCTGTCAGCCAGCTAAAGGCAGTGGTAAAACACGTACCCACGGACTAGTGCAGCTGAGGCCACAGAGATGACACCCAAATTCCTTGGGTGGGGGGAGAACTCCTTCTCTTGAGCTCCTTCAAAACTTCTAGCCAAGCTGATACCTTTTTTTTTCTTTTTTTTTTAAATCCTCCTAAGAGTTTTAATAGCAAGCTAGCGTAGGTTCTCACTTTTGCACAGAATCTGCAGTTGCTTCTCTGTAGGGTGGCTGTCTGGTTAGCACAGTCGGAATTAGGAGGGGGGCTATTTTATTAGCCAGTGAAGCTGATTGATTTATTAGAGCTGAAATATCTTGCTAGCTCCAACACAGGTTATTCTCCAAATGCAAACTCTATTTCATTTCACACACACAAAATAGCCAAAGTGCCTGTGTTATGAATGGGCCCCTTTGTTACCCTGCGAATCGACAAGACAGACTGTTTAGTTCATGTCTGTACATTAGCAAAGGAGGACGGGGTCTGTGAGACAGATGTGGCCTTTAATTGCATGGAAATATTAGAAGATCGTTAAGCCATTTTTGACAGGGTTTTCCTCTGACTGAGGGAGTAGAGCGTTGTTTCAGGGAAGGCGCAAGGAGCAGCCATGTCTTGCTGACCCCACAAATAGGACTTTGTCCTACTCCCTCACCCCAATGCTAAACAAAACCAGAGGAGATTTAGTCAGAAGCCCCACTTTCCTGCCAGAGCTGCAGAACTACATCTCAGAAAGAACTCTCTTTAAATTGCATCTGATAAAAGGCTTTTCAACACAGCTCAGGGGACTTGCCCTGTTAGAGATAAGACCAGCCGTATCAGCTCTGCTAAGAACATGGAGATGTGCCGAGAGGCCTGCTTCTTATTTATGTTAGCATGATTTGAGTGTAAGAAACTCTTCAGCAAAAGGAAAACATGCTGCAGTCATCTCAGAAAACATCACAAAGTGTTGCATGTAAAGGTAATCCTCTTCTCTATAGGAAAGCAAGCTCTTTTGGGGGGCCTGGGCTTTATTCTTAGTTTAGCTACGCTCTTCCAAATGACTTTGTGCAGAGTGTTTGGTTGCTCTGCATTGGTTCCCATGCAGTAAAATTAATGTAACAACCTCAGGTCTGTCTGCATGGCACCCCTGAGATACTGGCTTTGTCTATTAGACGTATTGCTATGAAAGTAGGAGCCTGACAGCTCCATATGTCACAGTTATCAGGCCAGAGCTAATGATTTTCATTAAGCCCAAACCAAACCATGAAATTAATTGCTACAGGTGGGGATTTGCACATGAGCTGAGGGATCATGTGGAGGTCTGAGTGGAGGTCCTGGAGATGACAGAAACCTGAACAGAATCAGCCCCAAACTGGCCCTTGGGTGTATGTGTTTTTAGCATCACTGCTGGTAGAGGAGAACGCCAGGATGCAGAGCGACCTACCAAAAGCCCCAGCACTGAATCTGTCTCAGTGCTGGGAACTGACTACTGCCAGCCTTGGCTCCCAGCCCTCTGCCCCCCAAACATACTGTGAGCCTGTGCTCCGCTTCTTGCCTGCTTTCCCTGCAGCAAAACATTCAAAACTCCCTGCCATGAATTCATTCATGGCCTTTGCCTCCCCGGGCTGCTTCACTGGGGCCGAGGGGAGCTGGCAGAAGAAGCCATTAGATCTTACAGGTGTGGAAAACTATCCCTAGGCACAGACTTCTTGAGGTAGCAGTAGCAAGAGACCGTGTTTATCTAAGCACGGCTCAGTACCATGCTGATAAAACCAACAGACTTTCTGTTAATGGTTACAGATAAGAGATTTTGTTAAGTTTTTTGCTCAGCCTCAGAGGAGAGCAAGTTTTACTTTTGTCTAGCAGTTCTAGTCCTAGGATAACACTTGTCACTTCTATGACATCCTTCTTATGAGGACATTGGAGCATTCTACAAAATCTGAGCTCTTTTGGGGGCAGGCATCATACAAATAGGGTAACCAAGACGCGGGGACATTAACACAGCCGTAAACAGAGCCAATATTTTTTATTTTTACTCTCACATCTTCTGCTGTTGACTTCACCAGAAGGCAGCATTGACTGGCTGATTCTAGTAGATGGGACACCAGAGATGGAGTTAGATGTATATATTTAGGCTGTATGTTTGTCTTCAGCAATAGCTTCGCTATAGCATTAAGCGTCAGAAGTTATTTTAGTATTTCAGTTTCCTGAAACAGGAGTGTTGGTAGGGTAGTCTTTTCTCTGTGATGTTTGGTATCGCTAGGAAGAATAGCACCTTGTCAACTCCTCTTTGTATTGTAATGTTAACTTTGGGTTCTAGCCCAGGTGCCAGTAGGGGATTCGGAGCCATAACTTTTTGTCCAAGAGGTAAGAGTGATGGCTATCCCTGAATCCTTCCAGGACCTTCTCTTGCACCAAAATCAAAACATCAGTGTTTCTTTGTAAAGAAATGAAAAGCCTCTGGGAACTTCCAGTGGTGTAAACTGGGTTTTCCTGTTCAAATATCTCGATTGAGATTGACAAAGAACATATCTCAGTGTAATCCCGCTGAGCTGTTTTCCTTGGAATGCCACGAGCAGGCTTGTTCACAAAATCTCTGCTTTTCCTATAGGCGTATGCAGAAACAATCTCGTCACTGGAGCCACAGGGGTTGGGCTCGGTGCACAAGAAAAACACAGATCCATGCCATCCCAGCAGGGTGGCAGCCGTCAGTTCCGCTGCCAAGTGGAGGAGACCAGCTGGGAACTGGATAAGGAGCCAGCAGAGACTGGGTATTCTGCAGAAGGCATCAATGCATGGCTTTATTAAGCACGTAGCTAGGCAATGATGGCACCTGCGTTTGCAGCCAGGATCAGTGGGCAAAGGAAATGGAAAACCCGGTCCCGGTATTGTTGCTAACTGCTCGTCTTTTCACTGGGCAGTCTCATGAGGTTTAAGCCTAATATTTTAGAGGGATTCAAGGGACTGTGGCTTCCAACTGCTGCTAAATGTGAATGTGACTTGTGTAATTTCAGGCTCTTTTGAAAATCTCAACCTTGGGACTTGTTCATCCCAGTAAATGCTATTTTTCTGGTTAAGAGGCAGATAACAGTTTCACAGTGCTCTATCCAGCATATGCAGGTGCTTTTTGGGAAAGAAGTTGGTTCCTCTGAGTCCTGAACCACGTCCCCCTTCTCCTCTTATCTCTGTACTTACACTGGACAACAAACCTAACCGAAACACTGAATTTATGTTCTGACTATCATGTGGCCCTGAACACAGATTTAATCCAAACGTAGCCCAGGGACTGGGGCCAAACCCAGAACGCAAATAGACTCGAGCCCTAACGCTTGAAATCTCAAGCCACATCTGGTTTAAGATTCAGCTGCAGGACTGTGTTGGACTTGTATTTGCCCCCTCTGATATAGTGTCCAGACCTTGCAATACGCACTGTGGATGTCAGTGATGGATTATGCCTTTTATTTCCTTTTGGCTGAACCTTTCCATCGCGAAGCATACCCTAGGTAAGAGGCGTTGAGCCTTGCTGAGGACTCCTAGCCCTGTTTCACGGGAGAAGCACATACTGCGCTCTCTCCTGGAGACTCTGCTTTGATTCTTTCATGCTGTTGTTTTTCCTTAGTCTGGAATAAGTCATCTTGGGCTGAAAGTGCATGTTTTGTTCTCTGCGGATGGAAACATAACAGCACCCGATGAATGTTTCCTGATGGGCTTCCTGCAATTGTGAAGGGAATGGTGTCAGAGAACAAAACAGGATACGATTGCGGTGTTTGTGAATGTAACTGGGACAATGGTATCAAAGTGAAATAAAAAATAATGAATGGGCATTGGTGTAGCGGTGAGTCAGAGCTCAGAGGAACCTGAAATACTTGTGTCTCTCTAAACTGCCACCTCCTAGATCTCGAATTCCTGGGAGAACAGTCTTTTTACAGTTTCCAATGCTTTGGCAATAGGAAGCCGAACTGGAAAGATAAGATTTTGTGGTTTGCACCTATTCCTTCATGCTTTTAAGACTCCGCTTCATGTCCTTTTCTAAGGCAGCCTGAAAGGAAGCACACAGGTGTGACATACCTTCTCTCATGACAACCCCCCCCAGTACTTTATTGTTTTCCTTTCTAGGGTGAAACATTTATATTGAAAAGATTTGATTGCTCTTTGCATGTGGAAAACAAAACCAGCAGGATCGTTATATAGTCTTGGTTTCTGGTATGAGTAAAAATACCACCAAAAAGCTCTCCTTTCAGGGAAATAGGGGCACTACTGCGATAGGCAAATGCAGTTTAAAGTGAGCCCAAGTTTTCTGAAGCAAAGTGCTTGGTCAGTCTGCAAACTCCTGATGAAATATTTGCCACTGAAAAGCAGCCTCTGGCACTACATCAAGGAGAGGGGTTGGGCAGCAGGGGCTTCAGGACAAAGCTGAGGTCAGCACAGAATTTCTGCGTAGCAGTAGACTGCATTTATTCTTCAGGATAGTTTGGGTTTGTCAGGAAGCCAGACTCTGAAACCATCTTGCAACCTCCATGTGTTTTCAGCAAAAAAGACCATAAAAATGCTACAATAATATTTACTGAAGTGTGTATGTTCACAGTTATACCCATGTGTCTCTGTTTACAAACGCATCTGCTCAGTGCAAATCAATTATTTTACAAGGGTGAGGAAAATAAAAGGAAGGTGAAGTAGAGCTAGGTGGATTTGACTGCCCAGCTCCGGAACGCAATCACCCATGCAGTGGGCAACTTCGGAGCAGAAGAGCTGTGGGCAGAGATGAGTCACGATGTAAGCACAGTAAACTGGCCAAGGAGAGTGTTAATACGTGGCAAAGGCTGATTGATTTTCTGGAAATGTGACATGGCTTGGAAAAGATTTTGAGAGATCATATAGTCCTCCCGCCACGGCAGAGTTATGCTGATTAATTCATGGAGGCGAATCCCTTTGTAGTTAAATTAGCTGCCAAAAAAATGAAACCTGGCTTAAGCTATGCCAATGGCAAAGCTTCCAGCACTTTTAACAGGCTTAAAGTTTTACCCCCAAGATTCAATACTCATCCTAAATCATCTCACGTGTCTTGGTTGGCAGAACTGGGCAGGAATACTCCCAAACTTTCTGGGAACAGAAGCCAGAAACTGTGATTTGTCTCATCTGTTAATGGGCAGAGACCTCATCCACCTCCTCCAGTGCTCCCAGTGTGTATCGGTGCCAGCAGGGTGTGAAGGACCCGGGACGGGTAGGAGTGCTTAGGAAGATCCCTATCTATAGGCCCAGGGATGCAGGTACGCCAGCTGGAGACCGGCGGGGATGCTGCATGCTCCAAAGCACAGCTGCCATTCTCTTTAAAGGAAGAGCTGCAGAGCACCTCCAGGATTTAGGAACTTATACGGTGGAGATGTGATCGCCTGTCAGACACGTCCAGTCTCTCTAGCTTCAGATTTCACCATATTACTTTCAAGAGGTTAAGAGGGCACAGCAGTAATTTGGGCAGGTTCGTTCTTTTTTTTTTCCCCCACTTCCTCTCCTGGTCCTGTGCTGAGACTGCAGAGAGGGATCTCCTGGAGATTTCCCATGCGGTGGGGCTGGTGCCCATCATCAGCCCCAATGCAGCGTCTTGCTGGGGAGCAGTATGAGACCTGGTTATTCCCACTTGGTATTCAGCCTGTTGGAAACAAACCAACATAGGCTCTGAACCAACGTATGTGAAGTTTAGGCTGAGAGAAAAAGTCATTGGTCCAGATCCTATAAATGTCAAGTGCTCTTCTGAAAAGTGAATTTCAGAAGCATGATTTTTTTTTGTTTTTGTTTTTCCTTTTTGAGTCAGGTTTTGGGGATTTTGAGATCAAAACAATAAAGTGTTCATTTTAGCTGCCTACTTTTATCCACTTGACATGGAATTTCATGGAAATAGTGAATGCAAAAATAAAAAAAAGATATATTTCCTTATGAGAAATTTTGCAAAATAATTTTGCCTCATTTTTTAGCTGGCTTTGTGTGATTCCTATTTTTTTGCTATTTATGCCTATCTTATTCCTGCTCTGTTTCCTCCTAGCTGAGTTACTAAGTTGTGGTTTCCCGTTTATTTGAATTGTGAAGAAACGATGCTGTGTTCTAAGACTGCCAAGTTACTCTCCGATGTAGTACTCTGGGTGGAAAGTGAAAGAAAGGCAGCCTGAGCTGCAGAGGAAAAACTTGCGTCGCAATTTGTCTCCCTTTGTAGTTTAGAGCAAGTCTCCAGTGCGGAGTAAGAGCAACCTTATTGCACTGTGCGATATCATCTTAATAATTAAATGAAAGCCCTCCTTTGTACACAAAGAAAGCCTCAAATCTGCAGAAACTTCAGCACAGTGTGAAAGGTACGGGGCCTTCTTAATTCTTAGTCCTGCAGCAGCAGAGAAAGCAAGACTGCATCTCCTCCCGCCCCTCCTCCTCAGGGCAGGGACAGCTCTGCGGCGTGGATTACCAGTATTTGGGTTGCCACAACCCAAATGTCATCAGCTCAGCTGGAAAATACGATGAACAGAAGGGTTTGTCGGTCACTGTGCAATGCTGCAAGTAGATAGCAGACGTACAGGGCAATGCACTTTGGCAGTGATGCCGCTCTGCCTGCTCTTTTCACTACAGCACGATGATGGATCGCTGGTGCTAACTGCAGCCCGCAAATCCGCCACTGTAGGGGCAGGCCTTAAACTGTGAAGGGCACACGACTGGATTGTGGGTGTTAGCAATAAAATGCCTATGACTATAATTTGCCAGGGGGAGTAATGTGGAGTCCTTGAACCAGTCACATAATATCCTGTAAGGAAGGTGGAGTAGCATGAGCCAACCTCAAGAAAAGTGTGCTGAAAAAAGCTGCAGAGGTCTTTCTTTTTGTTTTGGTTAGGTGTATTGTGAAGACTGGATATATTAGAGTGTGGGATTGCAGTCCAGGCCTTGCGTGGAATTATCTAAAAGGTTCCTGTTTGTGTTCTAGTAACAGCACAGGACAAGGCTCTGTGCCCCAGAGTGTGCACAGATCCGGGCAACAGAGGACTGAAGGGAGACAAAAGGCACGGACAGGAGGATGCTTCGCCAAAGGTTATACCAAAGATCAAGGCTGGGATGAGCATAATACTCTGCCTTCCTGCCTCCTAATTCAGCGCCAAATCCATCTGAATGTGCGGCCCCAAGATCAGCACAGACTCTGCTCCTTTTTGAATTTTATATTTGACTCATTTTCTTGTAAGTCTGATCTTATCTCTTTTCTGCTTGTATGAGATGTTGGCAGCAGAAGTGCTGACTTGTAAAACTGCAGTGCCAGAGTCATTTCTATTCAAGGAATAGATCCTCTGTGCTAACCTCAAGCCATGTGTAAGGGTAGTCGCTGCTGGTGCCTAATATTTTGGTGCTTTTCATTGTACATCTGGGCTGTTCAGACAGTGGGTCCGTGTTGGTAACATTTTCCTTATAAAAATATTTCAGGTGTGATTTTCCTGCAGGACTGTGAGTAGTGAAGATTTATTATTGCAAAAAAAGAAAAAAAGAAAAAAAAAAGGAAAGAGAAAAAAGTCACCCCTCCAGAGATGGAAGTAATCTTTCCATGCATGGCATGATGGTTCAAGTACTCAGCATTTTCTTCTCAGTCAGACTTTGTGGAGGAGGATGAACCTTTGATCTTTAGCAATGCCTTTTAAATGTGGTTATGGCCAGAGAAGTGAATGTAAAGAGCACAAAGTCAATATTCAGTGAAAACGCATTGCACGCACCTGGAAAGAGCTGTTATTGTCGATGCTGAGTTATACCTGGAGGAAAGCACTGACTGCTCTCAGTTACCTCACCAGCTCTTGATTTCATGAGCTCTCTCCCAGAGCTGAACCCAGGGAACTGGTAGCCTCTAGCGAACTTTCCTCTCCAGTGAACTTTGGATAAGGTTAAACCCCTGAACTTTCAGGAGCCTTGTCCAAGGCAAACCTCTAGAGGTTAGTGAGGACATTAGGATATCCTGGTGCAGTCATCAGTGCAACAAAGACGGTGTCAGGGACTGCGAATGGAAGACCGTCGGGGTAAATGATGATGTTTTACATCATATGTCTACATTGCACAGTTGCCCCTGATTTTTACCTAGAGGTTGTTTCTCAGACCCATTCTGTTCATATATTGGCTCAAATGTTCTGCTCAATTCATTAACTACGTGAAAACTTTTACTAAAGCTTGCATGCCATCTCCATTTCGGGATAACTAGCTTGAAGCATTGGTGGAGTGTCAGCCCTCCCCAGCGTGCTACTGTCTGACCTGAAGAACAGACTGCTTCTCCTGCAGCACACAGGGACAAAATCAAACCTCACCTTACTGAAGCACTTAGACCTGGGTCCTGGGTCTGGATGGCTTGTCTAAAAAAAGGAGAAACTGCAGATTTGACCTCTTACAACTATAAACTCTTATTAAAAATAGCCATATCAGATATTCGTGTCTAAGGGATCCTGAAGTGTGTGCCAGCTCTATGCAAAGCTGTTTCCGCAGCCATAGCAATGGGAGCCTTTCCTTCGTTCAGTGGTGGGCTGCCCTGCAAAGGCTGGGGCTGCGCTTCACAGGGAGCTCAACTTGCCTATCGCTGCGCTGCAAGCTGCCGTAGACGGGACTTGCCACATTTATGCCAGGAATGTGATTAAAAACTGGAAAAACTGAAGCTAGCCTATTCCCAGAGGCAATATAATGTAACATATATGCCAGAATAATACACACAAGACCCCTGTCTCAGACTCAGTCTGGCCAGCTCAAGGACACAGCCCGGGAGGCAACAGCATGGGGGGAACCCTGGCGAGCTGTGGCCTGTCTGGTTAGGTTATGTTAGCACCTTTAGCACCTCGATGTGTTTTCCCAGTTGCCCATCACCAAACACTAAGTAGCTCTCCATTTCAGGGGACAGAAATTTGCCCTCTGGTATTCAATTTAACTGTTGATGTCTTCCTCAGCCAGAACTGAAGCCAAACACTTCCTAAACAGACTAGTCCTTCCAAACTGAATCCAGCCAAGCAGAGTCTCTGATAGTGGGTACAAGGAAGGTTGTACACGTTCCCCATCTGGGTCTGTAGCCTGAAACTCTGGCAGGGCCAGCAGAGCCCTGTGCTCTTCCAAGCGGGTTAAACGGAGTCCCAGGTAGTCCTCGCTGCTATAGGATGTTATCTGAGCGCTCCCCGTACTCTGACCCTGCCAGCTAAAGGCTACCTGTTGCTTGCCACCCCTTTGTTTTTCTCTTTAAGCTGTAGACGAACACACCACGGAGAAGCTGATTGCAGCAGGAGTTGGCGGTGTGCTGCCCAACTTCCCTTGCATGCAATCAGCAATACTTGTTTGCTATTGCATGCACGACCCGGATCATAAGCAGGTGTTACAAGCTGCTATCTCTGCCTGATCTGCTCTATCTTCAGTTCCCCCAGAGCCTTGAGTCTGTAGCTTTTGCGGCTGTAACTAACTCAGGGTTTTCGCTCAAAGGATTCCTGGTTCAGTAACTGCTTGGGCCTGCTGCGATGGCAGCCATCGCATTTGAATTTCTTTTCCTGTGTGTGACGGAGTTTTGAAGACGGTAAGAGTTTGCAGCCTGTATGCATTCAAGCAGCAAAACGCAGAGCTGCGTGGTGCAACTGCTGCCTGCCCGTGAGATTATCATTATCCCGTTAATGCCAGTTGCCGCTGTAGGCAGGGCCAAGCAGCTGCTTTGTCTTTCAAGGAAGATCCTTATCTGAGGAGGCAGGCTTCTCCATCAGATATTCTGTATATCAGAGAAAAGTGTGTACTTGCCTGTGTATGTAAAGATAGTTGTACTTGGATGCAGGCCTAATCATTAATCCTGCTCCAGGGCTGTTCTTTGGGGTGGTTTTGTTTGATTTTTCTTTTTCTTTGTGTGTATGTGGGTGAGTAGATCCCAGCTTTCCAATTTTTTTTTCCATCAGAACCTTTCTTGAGAAGAAAAATGGCTTTAGGCAGAGAAAGCATTTTCCCAGATATTGTTTCCCTAAAAACCTCACCTTTGTGGGTGTTTTTAAACTAGAAACCTCCAAAAGCAAGCATTTAAAAATTTTATTTCGTGAATTCACAGCGGTACTCATGGTTTCCCTGCCTCTGACCAGTAAGATGCATAGCTGAGACTGGGTCTAGACAGTCATAAGTCAATCCAGCACCCCAGGTGTTTGTGGTTCCCCTACCACCTCATTGTAGGGAACCCCAATTTTTTTTTTTCTGCTGAGAGCAAGCAGAGACTTACAGAAAATGTGTCATTTAGGAACCCTGCCTGACATCCTGATTTCAATAAATCAGGGAAGCAGCAAGTCATATTCTTGCCCTTGATGGAAAGGCTTGCTGTCTTTTAAGAGCTGTCACCAGAAGATCTCGTGTTCATGTACCTTTCTACACAGGCAAAGTTTATGGCCTGGAGATCATCTTGATTCCTTTAAGCAGCTTCTGACACAAGGCTGTGATCATGCAGGATTGCACCAAAAGGAAATTCTCCCGAGAGGCACCTTCCACTCCCTAGCTTACTCTAATTAAAGCAGAAAAAGGGAGGGGGTATTTTTGAAAGGTTGTGCATCCCCAAGAAAAAGCTGCTGGAAAGGATAAACGTGCTCTGAGCTCCTTGTGACACACAGCATTAGGCAGTATGGGGTAAAAATGGCAGAGAACGACCTGGGGGTACTGGTTGACAGCCGGCTGAATATGAGCCAGCAGTGTGCCCAGGTGGCCAAGAAGGCCAATGGCATCCTGGCTTGTATCAGGAATAGTGTGGCCAGCAGGAGTAGGGAAGTGATCGTGCCCCTGTACTCAGCGCTGGTGAGGCTGCACCTCGAATACTGTGTTCAATTTTGGGCCCCTCACTGCAGGAAGGATGTTGTGCTGCTGGAACATGTCCACAGGAGAGCAACAAAGGTGGTGAGGGGTCTGGAGCACAAGTCTTACGAGGAGCGTCTGAGGGAACTGGGGTTGTTTAGCCTGGAGAAGAGGAGGCTGAGGGGAGACCTTATCGCCCTCTACAACTACCTGAAAGGAGGTTGTGGTGAGGTGGGGGTCGGCCTCTTCTCCCTGGTAACAAGCGATAGGACCAGGGGGAATGGTCTAAAGTTGCGCCAGGGCAGGTTTAGGTTAGACATTAGGAAAAACTTCTTCACAGAAAGGGTAGTCAGGCACTGGAATGGGCTGCCCAGGGAGGTGGTTGAGTCCCCATCCCTGGAGGTATTTAAAAGAAGGATAGATGAGGTACTTGAGGACATGGTTTAGTGGTGGGATGGCAAGGTTAGGTTAGCGGTTGGACTTGATGATCTTAAAGGTCTTTTCCAACCTAGATGATTCTATGATTCTATGAAAACTCTCATTTTTGTTGTTGAAAGTCTGTAGGCATCACAGCTGATCAGTGTGAGAGGTTGCTTACAAAATTTTTACAGCGAATACTGTAACTTCAGCAGGACTTATGCAGATGTTTGAGGGTTCCTCCAAATTCAAGCTTAGTCAGGCCCACTTAAATTCTAGGCTACTCAGGTTTATTTGGTTTTGTTACGTGATCTGAGATCTGAGATAGAAAAGTGCTGATATTTGTAAATGCAGAGAACTAACCTGACTCTTTCTAAGTGAGCTAATTTCAAGCTGAGAGGGATTCTCATATTTACCCAGTAGACTCTTAACTATTGACATTTTTTGTAATGATCTCATGAGCTTGGTAATATTTGATTTGCCCTTAGATTCTTGTGTAATCGGAGGATTCCAGCAGCTGCACTTTTCGAAGTTTTCAGAATTTCTGTTTCCCTCCCTGGTTGTGGAAAAAGTTTGCAAAACTAACCTCAGAAACGACTACTGGGGGGAGGTGGGGAGAAAGCAATAATTTATTATTTTTAAAAGCTCATGATTTGGACTGTGTCCGGTGAATTTGGAATGCTGAGGGTTTAGCTTTCAAAGCAAAGACAGTGTCTGTGTGTTCACGGGTAACCCACTGCTGCGTACCGATCAATGTTAGGGGTCTTTTGAACGCCGGGTCCACGGAGTAGGTGAGTCTGTTGCTGCCTTTGTTTCGGAGGTCTGCTCCATTAACTCACATTAAAGTCGGGTGTGCTTTTAGTTTGGGAGGTTCCTCGTTCAGTTTCTGGCTTGCCAGCCATAATGGCAGCTGTGTTATGTGCGGTTAACTTAGCTCCATAAAGAACATGCAGACCCTGTCAGATGCACTTTGAATAAGGCAGGACTGTGCCAAAGCCTTTATGAGCCTGGCATGCTTCATTTAGAAAACCCAAGCGCATCAACGCAAGGAAATAGATAGTCACAACTTTTGAACAACATTTGGAGTTTCAGGAGGAAAAAAAAAAAAAAAAGGATAACAATTTCCTGTTTTTAAGCATTTCTAGAAATGCAGAGTTTGGTAACTCACCAGTCCTACATTTCCCACAAAATAAACAAAAAGTGTAAAGTAATGCATTTTTTATCCCACCACTAACACCCATAACTCTGACCTGTACTGACTGCTTCTCCTTCACTAGTAACCTCAAAATATAAACACCACACAAAACCCTTTGAAAGAAGATGCATAGACCTTCAAATGACACTCCAGAAATGTTACATGCTACATATCTCTCCAGTTGGTTTTGGACCAGCAAGTGCAGGCAGGTGAGCAGGTATCGATACGAAATGGTGGATGAAGCTGCTTACAGCAAGCGGTGAGAATGATACAGCACCCAGCAGCCACCTTTACTGTTTGCAGAAGTCAAGTTAACCTTAACTCTTGCCCCACCCAGAGCAACACAGCAGCTAGCAAAGCAACCCACTGGTTTTGCATATGGGTTAATGGACCCCAAAGAATCTGATTCAATCTGCAATCCTGGCAGATGGCAATTTCAGACAGCGCTGGGCAGCTGTGAGGCCCTTGCAGGTGCTCACCAGCTCAAAGAGAGAATAAGAGTGGAGTTACTAGTTTAGTCATGACTCTGAGCACTTGTTTTTTTTTTCTCCTCAGGAGGCTCTGTCGGTGGTGAGCGACGACCAGTCCCTCTTTGACTCCACGTACGGCGCTGCAACTCACCTCCCCAAGGCAGATATGACAGCCTCAGGGAACCCCGACTATGGCCAGCCGCACAAAATCAACCCTTTGCCTCCTCAGCAGGAGTGGATTAATCAGCCCGTCCGGGTGAATGTAAAAAGGGAATATGACCACATGAATGGATCAAGGTAAGGAAAGACCCTTTCCACATCTGCTGAGTCTTAAATAAAAGCAAAGCACATATTGTCCATTTGTGCTGTTGTCCTGCATGTCAACAAACTCCACTCTTTGTGTAGGACCATATCCCGCTCCCCCTGGAGTTCCTTTGTCATTGTTAATGGCCTGAGGATCTTGCTCTTGCAGTTCTGCAGATTCTCCCAGTCTCCATGAACGCTGTACAGACTGGGACATGAGACTGCCAGGACAGAGTTCATGCTGCAAATGCTGTTGTAAACGACACATTTCATCACTTAGTTCAGCATCCCACAAATGTGCCATGGTTCAAGGGGCTCCTGAAGATGGAGTCGGTCACGCAGTAATAGTCGTTTACACCAGTGCTCCAGAGTGACGCTAGTGACAGCTGCACTAATGGACTGTATGGACTTCACCAGGGGGCACTTTCCATCTGCAACTAGATTTGTGCTCTGCCAGGGCAGAAGCAACCATATGAAACTGGAGAGCTGTTTGATGGAGAAGGGGAAAAGAGGAGACTGAAGTCCTTTATAGCAGTCTATAAGGTGTAATAAAACCCCCTCATATATCAATGTCTTCTGTGTGAGTCCATGCAACCAGTTGTCAAAAAGAGAGTTGAGGAGTAGCTTTGAGGAATGATGTTAACCTTCAAAGGGACACTGGTTATGAGGTATCCTCTACAGCTTTTAGCTAAAGGGAGGAGGCCTGCCCCCCACCATTTGTAGTTAGAGCTGAGAGAGATGGATCATTTCCCTGTTCAGTGAGAAAGTCAAAGATGTGAAAATATTTTACTATCGCAGCTCAGATTGCCTTTCTTAAAAAACATTTCTGCAAGTCAAAAGCCTAGGAAAAAATGGCACCCTCTTGGACAAAAACTGTAGGTATAAAATTTTCCAATTATTTCCGTTTTAAATATATGCAATAAAGAAAAACTTTCTTATTTTTTAGCATTAGGTTTTAGAGTTCATATTAATTTTTAATTTCAAATTCACAAACATCAAGTTGGGTGCGAGTGTTGATTTGCTTGAGGGTAGGAAGGCCCTACAGAAGGATCTTGCGGTTGGACTCGGTGATCTTAAAGGTCTTTTCCAACCTAAATGATTCTATGATTGTATCTCTAACATTTGTACAATGTTAAAACAGGACAGTTAAACAAGCAAGGGTTTCTCTTCTTTAGAGTTAGCTTAGGGCTTCTTTAGCAGCCTATTTTCCTGGTTTCTGAGAACCTAGCAAAGTCTAGAGTTTGAAACAGAAAGCAGCCTTGTACTTTCAGACTTGTATAGTGAGATGATGGTGTTAAAAGGCTTCAAACAGCCGTGTGTTTTTTTTTTTTTTCCTCGTAAGTATACAGTAGATGCTGATTTTACTATAAGATAAAGGTCTTTGCATCAGTTGGTCTTTGATGGTGATCATTTGTAGACTGAATTTGATCTTGCCCTGGTTGTACCTTAGTATCACTTCTGGACTTCAGAAGAACTTACATGGATTTTCTCACTAGTGTTTCTAGTCTGTGAATCGAGGTTGAAACATAGGAAAATGAGTTATTTCCTGAAAAACACCATCCCTGGATAACACAGGCAAAAGGGTGGATCTTGAAAATACCAGCAAGTTGGGGTTTTTGATGGTCCTGAGGACTGCCTTTGGTTACCAAGGCTAGTCTTCTTAAGCCATCCCTAAAATCTTCAAGAGGGCAATGCAGAATGGGATCCTGACCGAATGAAGCTTGTGCATGGTGCTGTGCAGGTCTGACCTCTCCGTCCTGCAGAGAGGTGAACCAGTCATGAGAAGTGAGGTGGCAAATCAGCCTCACGTATGGCACGGCAACATGCTCCCATGATCACGTGAGGAAGCATTGCATCAGTTGCTCACACCCATAGTGTCAGACCAACACACAGAAAGTGTTTCCTCCCAGTACGCTACTTGTCTGTCTCTCTCTAGCAAATTGTGGAGGGCCAAGGGAGCAAGTAGTCCTGTTGCATCCGCTGAGCTACCACAGGCAGCACGTATTTGTGCTTTTCAGATCCTGTAATCACATGCTCTGTATAGATTCTGCATGCGTGTGTACTTGTGTATCCAAAAGTCTATGTAACATTCTCCTTGCATGTCCCATTGCACGTCTTGGGAGCAAATGTATCGGGCTGCCCTTCCATTGTGGTCTTTGCGCTACCATTTCCTGATCTGTTCAGAAAAAAGGGGAAATAATACTGCATTGACAAACTAATTCATTAACAACTATAAGTGCTCTGACACCCATAGAAAAAGGCCCTCTAGAAGTGTGTTTATTCTGGGCGAAAAGGAAATCCTTCTTTATGGGCTTGCTCAACACTACAAGCTTCTTAGGCAGAAACTAAGTGTCCTCAGTCTGTCTGAAAAAGGGGTAACAACTTCCCAACCTGTTAGAAAAAAAGAAAAGACTGTTTTGAATGTCAGAACTAAGCACTGAAATAGCTTCCAGCCTTGCCTTTTGATAACTTGGCACCAGAGCTCCAATCCACCCAAGAAACGAGAACATTCATCTGACCAATCTGTCCTCTCTTATTCACGGCTAAAAATTTACCCTTGCCCCCCATGCCCATCACAGTTCATTGTTATGGGTCAGGCCACTCCAGTTGCTTGTTTCTTTGCCCATCAGCTGCCTGGCAAAACTGACACACCATCTGAGCGGCAAACGCCAATCTCAATATAAATTAACTTGAACGTGGACTGAATAACCCTCTCTCTCTGCCTCTCCTTCTCTCTCTTGTTTTTCAAGCACACTCTCCTACCGGGTTCCAGCTGCCTCATTAGAGGGAGCAGCCTTTATTCTGTGTTTCACCTGTACTTGAAGCGCTTGTGTTTTCTGCTTGTCGAGAGAGTGGTTTATGTACTCTAGACAGTGATAAAGCTATAGGAAACCTGACAGTGAGGGTTGCTGAATGATAGTGAGGGGCAGTGTCCAGTTCTTGTTCTTTTTCTTAGCAACCAGAAGCAGGTCTGACTGCTGTGAGGTGTAGCGTGATGAGTTGGTTTGGTCCTCAGCAGGGTGGGAGAAGGGGCCTTTGAAGAACCTCTCCAAGCCTGGTTGGCAGAGCTGTGCCTCCAAGTGCTGAACAACATGGAAACCCTGACCAGCTCTCTACCCTGTGCCAGGTTTTCCTGGTTTACTCCCAAAGGATATGCCAGATAACTGCATACTAACTGGGATATTCAGGCAGTGGCAGGGATCTGTGTTTTAGGGGAGGAGATGGGACTTCTGTATTATCGCAAGATTCAGAAGTAGAAATTTTGTGACAGTTTCTAGTATTATCTGACCTGGATGCAATATATGGCCTCAACATCTCTCCTTGCCTTCACAGGCAGCTGCTTGCTCAGAACACAACCCAGTGATACACTTGTGTTTCACAGTGATTAGTGTCCAAACACAAGGCAGTTTAAAATCCAACACAGAAAAATTAAAATCCTTGTGCTTCTTACACTGCCTTAGGCACTGGGAAAGGGAAATGGTCTTGTATTTGTAGCACTGACCTGTTGCACACGAAAAAATAGAGGTCCAGCTTTTCCATGGGTGTACTGCAAGATGTTGTGTCTAGGTTCATCTCTCTGCATCCATCCGGGGACTGGAAGCATAGCTTGCAATCTTTGTTCTCTGATGGGTTTGTGGTTTTTTGTTTATTTAGTTTATAGCCCATTCAGGGAAAGACCTGTCTTCTGCAATGGACTTGTACGGTTCCCAATACAATAGGCTTGGATTTCTGTTGGGACCTTTAGATGCTTTTGTGATATAAATACAATCATTTGTATTTTTAAAAACCAAAAAATCTTTCACATTTTAAAACCCAATGACTAAAGGAGGAGGATTATTAAAAAAACACTGGGTGAAGTTTAACCTGATTTACTGTCCATTTTAATAATACATTTTTCCTTATATTTTACATAAATTCCAAATGCAAAGGGTGAACAACAGACATTCTAAATTTTGACTGTATTTACTGAGCTGCTGCAGATCTGCACTTGTAGCTAAACTCAGTGATTTTTAAAAAGACATTACAAAATTTGTATGCTCTTCCAATGTGAAAGAATATTCTAATGTGCATGGAGGCAGGCAAACTTTGCTGTATAATTCCAACTGATGCTACGAATTTTGTCTAGCTAAAATAATGAAGTCAGCGCTTTGCAAATGCTTTGGAGACATTCTCTTGCTTCAGCATATTAAAATAATGCTACGGTTCAGGGGCCTCAGAACATATTTTGCCACAATAATTTTCTCAAAACAAAACAAAGGACCATCTATGATGTCTCTAGGAATAAAAAATCCCCTTTAAGCAGCATGTGAGCCCTCTAGTGGGATTCGCTATGTTGTTCTAGCAGCAGACTCAGCCATTACCTGCCGTCTGCGTTCTACCTGTCTGTGATACGCACGATTCTTTTAGACCCTACTGAGTTTCTGTGCTTTCCTCGTGCAGTAAACTCTGTGTCTTTTTTCCATCCTTTTTACAGCTGTCTCTTCTTTCTGCAGTGGTACAGGCTTTTTCAGTGGGAACCTGCTCCTGAGGCATTCCTGAGAGCAGGATGAGAGGCAGGGTTAAAGTGCAGTTAGATGCAAGTTTGGAGGAGCTGCGATTCTGCCCTGATAGCTCTGTTCCCTGCCTGTAAGAGGGAACCACAAGCAGAATCACAGTGTGTCTGTTCTTACTTCCTTCACTGAAGAAAAGAAAAAAAAATAATTAAAATCTAATTTCAAATGTAAAGATTAAAGCTGAGATTACCGAATGGGGACTGACACCAAAAAGAGGCAAATTTAAAAGAAAAAAAGATGGGAAGAGAGGAGGAATGAAAGGATAGGAAGAAGGGGATAGGAAGAAGGAGGAAATATCCCACTGACCACAGCTGAGTCAGGTTCAGAAATCACTGAAATCCCTTATTTTGCTCTTTCGAATGAAAGCCAAAGGTGATTCCTAGACAGAGGCCCTGGGACAGTAATTGCTTTATTTCCAGGTATCTGGAACACAGGCTGAAGCTGTACAGAGAATTTATTAGTCAATGCCAGGCTAGCTGCTTGTCCATTTTGGCCAGTCTAGCATAAACTTTCCCAAAACACCAAGCTCTTGGCATCCCCAGAGACTGCTACGGGAGCTGCTGGAACGAAGAGTCTTTGGACAGACAGTGGGCATGAGTACTGCTTCATATTCCTTGGACTCTGTCACCGCCACAGTGAATGTACTTAAGAGGTCTTGTGAAAGCAGCCTATATCCATTTACCTTAGTAGATCTACAACGTTTTCTGCCCAGAACCTGAGCAAATCCAGCACGTATAGCCACTTGAAAGTCTGAAGTCTCTGTGAATAAGTCAAGGATTAATCTGGCATGTGAAATCCCCTTGCACAAACCATTTCAAATAATGAGGAAATCTTTATATAAATCCAAGTCTGCTTGTGGGTAATGCATGAACTAAGAAAGGAGCTATATTCAATGAATACATTATTCATGGCTCACAGTTCCCTGTTCTCATTTGATACTGTAGTTGTTCCCCACACTGAATTCTTCTTTGTGTTGCCCACAGCTACACCTACCTTCTGCCGGGGTACTGTTAAATCCCTTGTCTTAGGCTGGGGCAGTACAGAAATGGGCGTCCAGGAGCTGCAAAGATGATTTGGTCTGGTAGTGCTGTCTCATTTCCCAATAAAGGACTCCATTTGGGTCTGGTAGGAAATGCTGGATTACAGAGGACACAAAGTCAAGGGTTGTCCTGCTTGCCGTCATTAAAGATTTCACAATATTTTTCTGAAGGGAAAGGGACTCCAATCTCCCACCCAGTTAAGTTTTGGTAATGCCATTCCCAGTTATGTCTGTCCTATCAGACTTCCACTGAGCTTAGCTCTGGATCCCACCATCCTGAAAACTTCCTCAGAAGGAAGGGAGGCATCTGTACAGCCACACAGACAAAACCCTGTCAGGTGCGTGGAGCACATTTAACATCTTGCAGGATTAACAGAGTGGCTTCTTTTCCCATGGTGGTAAATCAGTGCTTGGTAAGGACGCCTCAGTCCCTTAAACTTCTTTTCAGACCTGCCTCTGATACTTGGTTGTCTGGTTTTGGCGGCTGAGACATACAGAGCAAGGCAGAGGATAGGCAAGGTCCTAACTGACAAGCCAAGAGTCTAAAAAGTAAAAAATCATCACAAAACCGCCGAGGAGATAAGTTACAGTGCTGGTGTTATTTTTGTTACTTTGCTGTATCGGTCATGTGAATGATCCTTAGCAGAGAGTAGAGACAGCCAAGGACCCTGTGTTCTTGTCATGTGTGTCATTGCATGCCAGTGGAAAGTGTGTATGCTCCTGGGCTGATAAGCTTTGTAGAAGACGTTATCTGAGAGTCTGGATATATCCTATAGTTCTGTATGAGTGTGATATATGTACCTATTTTATCATAAATAGCGTGTACCTCAAATGCAGGGGTTATTTTCCAGGGAAATTTAACTACGGAGCAGAGGGGTGAGATTCAAGCTCTTTGAAGGAGCTCAGGCAGCAGGTAGTTGTGCCAGCACTGCTGACTGCAGGGAACGCAGAGAAAATGTTACTGTTGTGTCTGAAGGAAGGAGAACTTCATCCCAAAGGCAGGTGGGAATCCATACATGGGGATGTACGTGTTCGGGTCAGCACCTGGTCTGCAGACAGGGCAGGTGAGGAGACCAGTCGCCTCCCAGGGATGGTCAGCACAGAGCTGAACAGACTTTGACACCTCGAAGTACGGATGCTCTCACCATTTCACTGAGTCTTCTCAGGACAGGCTGTACTTTGGGAAAGAGTAAGATCCTTTGTGCTGCTTCAGGGCTTTTTCTCTGCCAGTACAGGCAGCATTTAACACCTGACACAGAGTATTTTCAACAGAAAGTTCGAAATGATCACATTCCCTGTGAAAACCCTGGTGTCCCTGCAGTTGCTCAGACTCTCCTCTGACTGCCACGGGGACATTAAACCTTCAGCAGTTTGCCTCTCTGAAGGCGGATTTTGGTTCCCTGCCTGGAAAAACAGTAGGCGAAATAGTAAAACCTTAAATTCGAACATGTGTAAGTTATACATCTTATTTCCATTTTCAAGCAACATTCCCCCAGTAAGACATGAGGAAAAAATTACCATCTGCCTTAGAATATCTCGGTGGAGCATTTATCTCCCAGCCATGATAACTGAATTTCAGTAATTTCTCCCTCCCACCCCCCCCATTCAGATTAAGAAACAAATTTGTTTAGTGTCCAAACTTGGAAGTCTTGCCAGCTGAACTCAGAGGGTGGGATTTGGTGCACTGTGATAGTTCTTACCCTTCAGCGAATGGTTTCTTCCCAAGCCACTTTGCTTCTGGCAGAGAAGGAGGACGTCTGTGCGATTAAAGCAGTGGACTAAATTGCACTGGATGTGGGCTCTGCGCTCGCTTGCATAGAGGCTGCAGGCTAATGCACTCTTGTAAAGGTGAGGGCGATAACGCCGCCCTTCCCTGGGATGTTCTTCAGAGCTGGGATGTGCTGTGTGCATGCGACAGGCTGTGAACTGGTATTTTAAGCGACCTCTGGAGCTGGAGAAAAACCAAAATCTGTGCTCCCTGTCTGTGGTTTGGAGGCTCATAATTCTCCCAGAGCAGGACAGAGAAAGCCTATTGCTTGCCAAGGGTCTGCTTGTAGTCCGGGTCTTAGCACAGTGCCACCTGAGTTGCTAAATGTTCCCTCCTCATCACTCCATCACCTCAGAAGTAAAACTGGGGCCAGAGCCTTTTTTCGCACACCTTTTCTGTGGTCTGAAGTTCTTGACTCATGCCTCAGGCACCCGAGGTTGCTAAGATTTCCTATCCAAGCAGTAGACAAGCCTGGGACTGTTTCACTGTTAAGAACAGATCAGTTACATTCAGCCCTGTATAAATAAGACTCTTTAGATACCATGCTAATATTGTAGTATTCTCTTGTGACTATCCTGTCATTGCGGCCTGGGTATTTTGCGGTCTTTGTTAATGAAAAGAAGGGGAGTGTATCTGTATTTCTGATTAGCTCTGCAGAAATGCCCTGGGTCACGAGGTGAGAAGTACAGCCTGTCAACTGATAGGCTCCACTATAACGGAAAGGTGGTGTGTGGGGTTGTTTTAGCAGCGCAAGAGCGAAACAGTCCAACAAGGGCTCCTAGGAGCATTAAGCTGTATCTGAAGGACTGCTGAAATGCAGCTGAGCAATAAAGGATGCGGGAGGGCAGGGAGTGTAACCCACAGACAGACCAACATGATAGGCACTTGCTTCTTATCTGGTTCGTGCGTTTTGATATTTCAGAGGTATTGACTGCGATCTTATAGCTACCGTTGCCTTTGTCTGAAAGTCCCTCATCTTTGCACCTCTAAGTCTCTTTCCTCCAACTGGTTTCATTATCAGAGATCCCCTCGGTGAGACTTGTGATTCAGAGATCACCTTATGACATTCATGTGACAGGCCAGGAATGGCCTCTCCCGCGTGTAAAGAAACTCCCCTTAACTTTTCACCTTCGGGATACTTGCCATTTCCATAACCTAAACCTCCTTCTGCTACAGCAGGGATGAAAGGTGCATAATAATGACAAGTCATCTGCTTCCTTTCGCATTTCAGGGAGTCCCCCGTAGACTGTAGTGTGAACAAATGCAACAAACTCGTCGGAGCAGGGACAGAGTCCAACCCAATGAGTTACAGCACCTACATGGATGAGAAGAACGGGCCTCCTCCCAACATGACCACCAATGAGAGGAGAGTCATTGTCCCAGCAGGTACAACCACCATCAAACTCTTTGTGTCATATTTCCTTGCACTGTCTTAAATATCCAGCTGAACAGATAAGGCTTGTTTATCCGCTCTCTGAGGAATTGTCTTTCTTACAAACCGTGTAAAAAGTAAGGAAAAAAATTGAGTTTCTGGCTAGTGGGAATTTCCTGCGTCCTGGTATATGTTCTACCTTGAATCAGAATAAGAAGTGGATTATTAGTGCTTCTTTTTCTTTTTCTTTTTCATGGAATGAAGTGCTGTTTTTGTGTGTTGAACCAAATCCGTCTCCCATCATGTGTTAGAGGAGAATCTGCAGGGCTTCCTGGGACATGCACGGTCTGATCAAAGAGTGCAGTTCATAAGCAAGAATAAGCGTGAAGTGGACTCAAATTATAACTCCCATGATGCTCTGCAGGATCCAGATGCACTTTCATGTCATATTGATTCACAATGAGCTATTTTGTTTTCATTTTTTTTGTTAGAAGTAGAAAACCAGAAAAATTCTATTTTGCAGGAACTACATTAACCTTCCAAAAATTGTTGCAGAGAAACATTCCTGTCCAGTTCTCTGTATCTGATATCCACATCTGCTGTCTAAAATTGGCAGGATGCACTAGATGCATTTGGACAGTCAAGGATGAGATCTGCTGTGGCAGGCAACTGGTGAAGTTTAAACCTGGAACGAGAGGGAGTCCCTCCCTGCAAAGTTTATAAGCACCAAAGATATAAACAGGTTAGCCCAGGAACTTTCCAGCAAGGGAGATATTATAAGCCAAGTCCTGGCCCAACTTAGGTACCAAAAGTTTCACTGATTTCAAGGGGTGTGAGGGTTTCACAAGGGTTGTAGCCGATTCGAGCGGATGAACTGTTGGCAGAAAGAAATGTACTCATGGAATTTAGCTCTGTTTTCTAATCGTGGCTTGACCACGAACAGATGACAATTCTCAAGCATTTGTTTGCCATTTAGGATGAAAAGGAAAAGCTTGAACTGAATGTAGTGAAGGGAAGCCAATAAAAGACTGACAGCAAATCTCAAAGTACCATTTAAGCCGTTGTTAGGATCTGCTTAGAGAGACTGGCTAATCTAATTTGTGACAGCGTCAGATAGATTTTCAGCATCAATGTTGCCTAGAAAGGTGTTAGCTGATACCAACTAGTCATTATATTATTAAAAATATTCAAGAGGGAACATTTATCCTTCCCTTCACCATGCTATTCATGCTTTTTTGAAAAGACCAAGGTTGAGCTAAAGTTTAGCACTGTTGTAGAAATAAGGGAAATTACCTTTCCTGCCTTCAGCAGAAGAGAAGGTTTAAAATTTTCTCTTTGAAGGAAAGTGAAAAAAAAAGGCCTTTTTTCCCCTCCTGAGCATCCACAAATCAAAACCTTGAGATACTTGTGAAATAGCAGTGAGTTACCAGACTTTGGAAGACAATTAATGAACATCATCCCAGATCTCTGGCTGCAGGATATGAGGCCAAATTCATCCAAGAAAGGCATTTGGAAATTTTAATATAATCCAGAGTAAAGATTTATAGCGCATTAGGGTGAAGATAGGCAAGAATAATGTCACATTAGGGCTGCAATAGTAATAATAACGAACTCTAAGCCATGTTTGAAGAAGGCAGTTTTTAAGAGACCATTCAATGTCCTTGGCAGTGATAAATAGGCTGAATGAATATCTCAAATTCAAAGTGTTTGTTTAAAGGGAGACCACAAATTCACTATGCCCTCTAAATGTTGTTGGTTTTTTTTTCAAAACTCAAGACAAATAAGTCTTTCAATTAAAAAAAAAAAAGACGAATCCTCTGTTGAATACTTGCATTGTAAAATTTGCAGTCTTTTGCCTGTGCTTAGAAAGCAGAATTTAAATTAACTATTGCCAAAATGTAAAGGAAATCCATCTTTCTTTCCCAAAACAGACTTGCAAAGATAATGGAGTTGTAAGTTCGATGTTTAAAATTCAACTTTAAGTAGTCTGTTTTTTCTAGAAATTCAGTGAGGAAGTGTCCCTGTTATAATTTAAGGGTTCCTTGGTCTTACTTCTCCATTTCATGCTGTTATTCTGGAACTTGGCTGCTCAGGAATGTACCAGGCACAGCTACTACCTGACCTTTTGTGTAAAGGGATCCCTGCAGCCCAAGTTTACAGTCCTGGGCAAAGGCATTATTTTATACACTATAAAATGTGTGGCAGAGGCATTTCTTGTGCCTACCCAAAGCACAAGCTACGAGCTGCGTGATGGCTACGTATTTCTGATCCATTTTCTGCCTCAGGACCTGAAGTGTTTGAGGTTTATCTTAGAGGAGTGTACCAGCTGTGATGGGCAGATCAAACGTCTCCAAAGTTAAGGCTTGACTTCGCAATCCTCTCCAGCTGCAATGGAACATGAATTTGCAGCTTAAATTTTCAAATGGGATACATGGGGAGAAGCAGCACAGGAAACATCTGAAAATGCAGATATGCTCTGAAAATGACTCTGTAAAAATGGTATCGTGGCAAAAATTCTTGCTGGGACTTTCTGATCTGATGCTCTTTTCGAAACTCAAAGGATGGTTTCTTTTTTTAACTACTGATGCAGCAAACCGTCACCGTGGGGTCTGAAACTCCAGCTGGGTTCAATCTCTCTCTTACGTCACCACCAGTAATAAAGATTCCACAGCTGGAGCTTTGCTGACAGTTGATAATGATGCATGAGACAGTATAAAGTCCACATTGCCCTCCATAGCTGGGCTGGTTTTACAGGGCTAGCGGAGGTAGAGTTGTGTTCTTGTCAGCGGGGTGAACAAATGTGACTCAGAGATACACAGCAAGCTGTTCTGTTTAAGTAATAATATTTTTTTTCAGAGTCCCTTTGCTGACCATAAATACCACCATCCTCAGACTTTAAAATGCCATCTGCTCTGCTGGGACTTCGTAACGCACTTGCGAAGGATAGTGTGACATCTACAGCACTGATGTAATTATACAGCATTGCAGAACCGAAGCTGTGACAGGCATACCATTTCAAAGCGATGAGTTTGCTTTTGGAAGCTTTTTTCCAGAGGGAGAAAAGTCACAGTCAGATGTCACTAATATTGTTCCCAAGCACAGGTGTAAGATTCAGGCAGGTGGGAGACAATCAGGAGAACTTACCCTGCCAGGGGTTCAGTGTGATCAATTTTTGCGCCTTGAGCCCTGTTAGAGCACAGTACTTGTTCATCTTGGCAAAATGCATTTTCATCAGTAAATTAAATCCATTTGGTTGTGGAAACAATGGTTAATGCTTTGACGGGGCTACAGTGAGTGCTAGACTCAAGGCTTGTGCACGGTACTACCATCCTTTGTGCTTTCCTGCCAGATCCCACCCTATGGACCCAGGAACATGTGCGCCAGTGGCTGGAATGGGCCATAAAGGAGTATGGATTAATGGAGATTGACAGCACCATCTTCCAGAACGTGGACGGCAAGGAGCTCTGCAAAATGAGCAAGGACGACTTCCTCCGAACCACCTCCCCCTACAACACAGACATTCTGTTGTCTCACCTCAGTTACCTCAGGGAAAGTAAGTATTGCCCTGACTCATCCCAGCCCTAGTGTGACATGCGGAGAGGATAAGCTGCCATGGGTATTGAACTTCTAGGGCTCTGCATGCAGGATAAAATAGCAGCAAGGATGAAGGGTAAAGAACAGAGAAAGGCAAGCAGAGAGAGCAAACAAGGAAGGGGGGAATAACAAGTGGGTTGGAAAGTTAATTTTAACTTAGATGGAGTTAGTGGTGCTATCAGGGAGGTGAAGAACTGAGAGGGACTCTTAAAAAGATTAGATAATCTTACAGATAATAAAAACATCTGTGGCTATATGATAAAAATACAAAATTTGCTGTGGAGATTAAACTAAACATTAACTGATGGGTTATGGGCAAATTATTCCATAACTTCACAGTTAGAGGGCTGTGCCCTTTCCCCTACGGCTTCTGGTAAACACTGCTTCAACATAGGACCCACAACTGGCCAGAGCTGGAGATTTTCTATGTTCCTGGAGGCCCAGATTTGTTGGAAACAGGAAAAAATCCAAGACTGATTCCACAAATGTAAACACACTGAAGCAGTCACTGTGCAAATGATCCAGTACTCAAAGAACAAGTTTTGCTGAACCTCTTTATTGCCACTCTCTGTCCCACACTGGAGTATGTGATGGATCCAATACTCCTTTTTAACTATATTTATTATTTTTAGCCATATTAACCCCCTGAGACAGAAGCTGTGAGCAGTCTTCTGAGCTTTTCTGGAAAAGCATGCCACAGCAGCCCAAACAGGAGTGATCACCTTATGGCTAGCACACCCTCTTGAGGCTGGGAGTCTAGATTCCGACCTTTCTAAGACTTCCTGTGCAACCACGAGCATGTCCACAGCTTCCAAATGTCTCCTCATCATCTATAAAATGGAGGTAAAAGCATTTCCTTTCTCCACAAAGGTGTGCTAAGGATAACTGTGGTATGATCAGGCCAGAGAGCTGGAACTAAATCCCACATGCTCCAATATTTTTTTCAAGTGAAACAGCTTTTATAGGAGTATAATTATTTGAGGACTGAAAAATCAGGAGAAGGTGCCATAAAGCAAGGTGGGAGGGCAGGGAGAGAAAGAAAAAAAGTATATTTTCTCCACTGGGAAATCAAATTGTGATGTAAAGACAGCTGAAGATGTCTCCATCTGGGGAGTGCAATGAAGCAGCGAGACCTCATTTATTTGGGGTGTTTCTTCAAAGCTGTCCAGCGCTGGTCTCTCCCTGCCTCTGCTAAAATCAGTGGGAGTTTTACAGATTACAGTGAGACAAGAGTTAGATCACAGATGGGTGCCTCTGTAAGCCCCACCTTTATTTTGTTTGAGGAGATGAGCCAAAGGAATGATTCACAACAAATAACTGAATTGTTGGATTTGAACAGTTTTTTGTCCCTTGGGACTTCACAATAAAATAATTTCCCATCCAGAATAATTTGCAAATTTCATCCTGTTTCATCAGCAAAGAGCTGCTGGTTCACAGAACGTCTCCAGGTTATTGCAGACACAGAATAGGTTTCTAACTAAGGTTTGCATACAGAATGACACGCTTTTACGGGAAACTGTAAGGCAGTTTTGTGCGGCCAGTGTTGCTTTGGCCAAACCTGCTGAGTTTGGCTGGGCAAATCAGACACTTTGTGACTGGAAATGGTTTTAAATTCCCACAAGATAAATACTCAAGTGAGACATTTGAATTGTCTCATTGATAAGACCTGAGAATTGACAGACAGAGACGAAGAAGGAGTTGTGTGGTTTTTGAATCAGAGAACCAGGCTGAATTTGAAAAGTTTGGCAGAAGAGTTGAATTCTTCTGTTGCTTTAGCTCCAGACAGGATCTCCAGTGATAGTTGCAAGTTAGGTATCCCATTTCTTGGGATGTTCAAAGAGAGTATCGGAGGAATTGCAGCCTTGCTCTCATGGCGTAAGCCTGAAAGACCTGGATTCAATTGCCACCTTTACCATTTGCTGCTGTCCATTTCTTCAGGAGCAAATTCCTGATTGAGCCTACCTACCTTCACATACCTGAAGTCCCTAAATTAGAAGTCTGGTCACACTGGTCTCCGTTTATAGAAGAGAAACAACAGGCCATGTTGAAATTCAGGACAGTAGTCTCCTAATTCACACACTGCCTTTAGATGCCTGAAATGAGGAGGAACAAACCTTTGCCTCCATTCCTCTGTGCTTTCGGTAAAATGGAGCTAGTAATCCTGCCTTCGTGTTGGTCTTGTCTGTGGAGATGGCAAATCTGTGGAGCAGGGTTGTGTCTCATGTCTCTCAAGACCCAGCACAAAGGAGTCCTAATGCAGTTGCAGCATTGAAGTGCTGCTGCAATGCATGCTGAATAATAATCATAAAAATATAACGTTCTGCCAGGGGAATGCCTACAATGATTTTTGTGCTATTAAGCTAGTGCAAAACCCAAACAGCTTGGCTGGATTCAGACAAATCAGTTATTCCAATTTTACATGGATGCATACGAAAGGAGAATTCAATCCCGGTTCATCCCCAGCTTTTATGATTATAAACTCCTCTCTGTTCAGCCCCTTGGGCTGTTCTAAGACGTCATGCGAGTGCTGTCCTTATTAAAGCAAGCTCCTGTCTGAGTGGAGGTCGGGCAGCCTCTGAAGAGCATTCCTTTCCAGGCAGCTGTTCCTAGCGCTGCCTAATGACAGTCTGGTTTCTGGATTGCTGGTTAACTCCCTGACGGAGTAACGCCTTCGAAAGGAGCTTATTGTTTTTCCAGACTGATTTCCAGCGGATGTTTAGTGCCGAGCCTCTGAGCTCAGTGCCATGGGGAGATGGTCTTTTTTCATGAATTTTTTCCCTTTGTAAGGTTGGTTGTTTCAGAGACATCCAGCTCTGGTCCTGCTCAGGGTGGAGAATACACGATGGCGACAAAACACAGGCGAACTTTGGGGAATTGCAGATCTACAGGCTAGATCACATCTGCCCAGTGTTCGTCCTCTCAGGATGTTAAGCTGGATATGTGATGACTAGTGAATCCTCAACTTCAGTGTTTTGTTTTCCAAGAAACAAAACTGATCTGGGCTTTCTGAGCTTGTTTGCTAGGGAGGCAAGGAGATCCCCTGAAATTTAGCTTCCTCACAAGGTTTTCAACATTTTACACTCCTGATCAGGGTGAAAGCATTCTTAAAACTGCCTATGAAGCACACTATTTTGGCACATCTGAGTCCAGATTGAAAAAATAAACTGGTAACATCTGAAAGACCTCAACAAAAGCTTGATCTTAGTTTTGGAGATAGAAAGTTCAGGTGAGCTATTTAATATAGTCGAGACTAAAACTAGCTCATATCACAGCACCTTTAGTCTTTGGGCATAACTTAGGTCCAGATCAGCATTGTGCAGTTGTTTCCTGTTGCCGTAACCTATTGAAGCAGTCAGGAATTCAGACATCTCTTTAGGGGATTTCAGACTTACAGAACCCAGTTCTGCAGCACGCTCTGTCCTTTGGAGTCTCTCAAAACGCCCCTCCAGTAGTTTTTTTTCAGGGAATTTACTCTCCACTCCCCCAAAAAATGTTTCTTCCAGTTTCTTCTCCAAAACTGTAAAGCCATGCCATGGCTTTTTCTTCTTCTGGTTCATCCCCCTGCACCTTCGGACTCCAGACTGACTGGCTGCTGTGCTGATATCTTTTTCAAACACAGTTTTCCTGGTGAATCTTCTCCAGTGAGCCAGTGGGCAATGGGAAGGGAGATTTGAATGTTTTCATGCTACGTTTGGGATGAACATCAAAAGAAGCCTGAACTGTCACCTCTCGTCCTTTTCCTCTCTAGTTATGGGGGGTCCGTTGTGTGTGGTGTGTACAAATGAAAAGAGCCTGAAGGGGAAAGAATGAGACTGTGGTGAAAAGCAGAAGCAGAAAACTGCTTTGTGGTTTCGAGCTATATATTAATGCCAAACAAAACTATACTGCTAAATGCAGCAGAACCCTGATTCTAGCAGGAGATGTGGAGGGAAAGCCATCTAACCTTCAGAAGGTGAGGATAAAAAAGACTTCCAGATTAAACAGACTTCAAGATTGCGAAACCAAGATGTTTCTGCATCGCGGAAGGATGAGCTGCCTTGTGAAAAGGAAGGCTTCATGGGGGAAAAATCTCTCCTGCTCTGTTTTTCAGTCCTTTTCCATCTTCCTCTTTAATTAATGCAATGGAAATAAAAGAAGAAAGGAAAAGGTGGGGGGAACCATACGATAACATGTTTGATATTAATTCCAGGAGAATAGCCCTGCACTTTATTAATATTACCAGTGCTTCCAGAAAGAGCTGATTTAATATGAAGTGTCACTGACCCAGTGAGGGGTGAGGGGAATAAGAACAAAACAAAAATTCATTGCAGCCAAAGTTTTGCCCGAGAAGGCGTAAGGGAGGGAGCAGCCTGGGCTCTGTCTGTCTGTCTGTCTGCTTCTCTCTGTCCTGATCTGTGTCTCTGGCTTTCTCTCTTTTCCCCCTTCATTGAAAACCCTTAATAGGAAACACATTTCCTTTTCTGTGGTGTTCCCACCAGAAACCTCAGACTGTCGGGCAAAGGTGAGAACTTTTAGCAATTAAACTGGGGGAGGCGCCGTGCCTTTCCAGTGGCTTGGGCTGCATTTTTTAGCATAAAGTAGCTATAGGTTGATCATACAGGCTTGTTCAGGGCTATTCATCACCCCACCCCCACCTCCTCAGCCAGTCAGTGCAACCAGGCATTTGCAGCCTATTTAGTCATAGAAAACCGTGTTTCTGAATTCCCCAGCACTTCCCTGTCTGGCGCGAGCAAGCTAGGCTGGGCGTTGCATTCAGGATCTACTTCAAATAACCTGAAAAGGAGAGAGCGGTGGACGGGAGTTGGCCCACAGATATTCAGGAAAGAAATGCCAAAGCCAGAAACCATCTGATGAAAACACGACTTTGGTGGACAAAGCTGTTGCAATTCCTCCTTCAGCCACAGCAAAAGACCAGCCAATCTCTCTAAATATTTAAGCCAATCACTTTGGCTATCTGCAACTTTCACAGTCAAGGTACCCTTGGGATCCCTTTGAACCCTTTACCTCCTAGTTTACCACATTATCCATCCTGGTCTTTTGAAACATTCCCTGTCCTGCAGCATCTGGTAGCATCCATCCTTCCCTCCTTATGAGCAGGATTTTTTTTCCAACACCTTCTACCTCTGCGTACATCCTGGCTTGTGCACATATTTGGCTTTGTTTGCATTTTGGGAAGAGAAGAAATCCATAGGAACACAGACCAGTGAGATCCAGCACCTGCAATGGCTATTACTTCTGGCAGTGAACTGCCTAATCCTCAGCTCTCACAGGAAAGTGAGACATACTGTGAATACTACTGAGGGGCAAGTGAGGTCAGCGTTATTCGGGATCATATGGATTAGGGGAATGTGGAGACTGCGTGGCTTAGTCACAAGATCCTAATCAGTTAGCGTTATAGTACCTGCCAAAGAGGTATTCTTACCCTGCCAGAGAATCTGGGGATGCTCAGCATAGCACATACAGAAATCTATAGTTTGCTGTGTGTTGCTTAGGGCCAAGTACCTTAAATGAGTCAGAATCTCACGGAATAGAGGGTTGTGTAGATAGGGATAGCAGAAAGCGTCTGTAAAAGCTCCTCTCAGCTGTACCCACTCATGGCAAGATTGGTGCCTGCTCCAGTTCACATCCTCAGTCCCTGCAAAGAAGGACCTTCTGCCTTGTTAGGAATGTCACTGCCTGGTGCAGTAGAAACTTTTTCAAAGAGCTGTAGGAAAGGTGAGCCTAGAAGGTTATGTAGGGTAAACATATATAACTAGACAACCATGAAATGTGTATTACATGCTGGCTTCCAAGAACTCACAGGGCCTCTTCCTCCATTTCCAGAACAGTTTGCAGGAGAACCAAAGTAAAATGCTTAGAAAGGAACATTTCCACCATAGACTGTGCAAAACTTTTTTTGCTTCAAGTGAGGCTGGATGGAAAGGCCACTCTGAGCCAAGAAAGCTACTTTCAAACTCCACAAAGCATGGGAGACACTGGAATACCAGTGAGATTTTTGCAGCTGTTGGCCCAAACCCAAGCATGTGACACTCTAAAAATGTTCAGATCCTGACAGTGCAATTCATGTCACTTCTACTGTATGTTCCTCAAACAGACAATTTCTCTGTCACAGCTAGAGAGAGAAAAGCTTCTTCCTTATCCTGTAATACAATCTGTGCCATAGTAATTGCTAGAGGGTCTGCTGTGATAGGTATTGTACCTTTATAAATGTACTAGACAACCTCACCCTTTTATATCGGTCGTATTAAATGTCTTTATTTTGATTTGCAAGTGGAGAAACAGTAGCACATGTGTGACATACAGCTACCAAGCTATTAAAAGAGTTTCATATCCATCATAGAAAATATGTGCCTAATTGTCTGAAAAATTTGGTCTTTAGATCCCAGTGATAGCATTTTGTACCTGCCTGCATGGTTCCCCACTGGCAGCGAACGTTCAAACTGCAATAACTCCTTTTCTTTTCATTATAGGTAGCTCACTGCTGGTCTACAATACTCCATCCCACACAGAAGCTTCCTCACGTCTTGCCACCAAAGAAGGTCAGTCTTTTGTGTATAAATGTCCTGGCGTCCTGTGCTCTCATGGTGTTTTTGATTGGGTTAAAACTAGACCTTTTGTATAATATCCTTGGCCTGAAAGTGTTCTGATCAGCTATGCATGCGCAGCGTGGTTAAAATAGAATAATTCACAATGTGCAGCTCCGTCCATCCTAAAAATCACGTCTGGTTCTCCAGCCAACATCGTGACATAAAATGTCTATCTGTCATTTTCACACTTGTGCATTACTGAGCTGATGAACTGATGGCACATTTTCTGTTCTTTATGTGAAACAGTTTGAAATCTCAGATATATAGCAAGGACTGAGACACTATTTCTCTCTGAATGAGTTCATAGTTGAAAAGATAAAATTTTCTTGCCATAAATTCCATTACTGAATAAAGGCCACTCAGGTCTGCCGAAACCATTCGTGAATCTGTCAGCTAACGTCAACCAGCAAAGAAGACCAAGTGTATTTTTTTGACACTTTCATTTTGGAACATTTTGATTTTCTTTTTTCAAATAACCCCAATTTTTTGATCTATTAGAAATTCTGATCATGTAGATGGAGCTTAGACACCTTGAAGTTTAAAAGTTAATAACATACTTGAGAGTCCTTCAGGCTTTTGAGTTGTTTGTATATCCTTCAGACAGGTTTTTCAGGTTTCCTTCTGCAGCTACAGTTCTATTCCTTTTTCTTATTTTGAATGAAAAATTGGATTCTCAGTCAGATAAAATTATGAGAGTTGGTGTGATGGGTATGATGCACATCCCTTACCTACATAAGACAGTAAGTCACAGTCAGTTGAATTGCTAAAGGCCAAATAGAGTGTTAAAGAGCAAAAATCTGGTCCTGTGCTCTGTTACTTGCTGTGTAGGACTGGGAGCCTTGAGTTTGGTCTTCCTTTCCCTTTGTGTAACTGCAGGAACATTGGTTTTGTTCACTGAGCTGTGTTCAGCTCCTCTATTTGAAAAGCTTCTGGGAAAAGTGTGAAATCTCACGTCTGCCATATGAGATAACCCACCCCGAAGCAGTCTGCTCTCTTTTTGAGACAGTTTCCTCAACTCCTATATAAACATTTCTATGCTTTTCAGGAGAAGGTGGCTTCATTGATGAGCCACAAGTTTGCATTTCAAAGAATAGTGGGGAAAGGCAGAAAGGCTTTTATTTAAGCAGCTGGAGCGAGAGACAAAAACCCCGTTTGACTGAAAGGCTACAGCAAACTGAGATCACACATTTAGCAAGCTTCTGCATGGTGTGTCTGGCTGCTTCATTGACTAGCGCTGCTCGTAGAGCCAGCACTTCTTTCTCCTTGCACCACGCTGCATTTCATCTCCAACATCTGTCTTGGACCCTGGACACAATATCAGTGCTGGTTTTTATGGCGGCTTCTTTTGTCCAGCATGTAACTATCCACTTGAGCTGTCTGTTCCCTGCCATGCTGTTCACTCTTTATGAGACAGGCATTAGTTGATAAAACATGGTACATTACAGAGACAAAGCCATTCAGGCTTTTCTGTGACTGCTTTGACGCTAACAGTCTTCTATTTCAAATTAATAAAAGCTAGGCTTGCTCCTATTTGACTAAAGCAGACGCACCCACACATGTTCCTACACAATTTCCCCCATAAACGTACATGCACATCCAAGACCGTGCTCCTTCTGTCTCAGGCCAGGTGGTTGCTAAAAATAAAGGGACGAAAGCTGTGATTTTTTTTATTAAAGAGAAATGCTCTGTGTAAAATTGCACTCCTCTGATTTTTTTTTAATGCCCTTTATCTTTGCAAGTTGGGCCAGTCACTCAGGCAGAAAGAAATTTGAGGGAAAAAATGTTCCTCCAGCTCCATTTTTACTGCCCTCAAGTGTGTTTCTTTAGTGCAGCTGACAGAAGTTTGCATTTGATTTCTGTCAGCTAGGTGTTTTTACTTTACATGGTACTTTCATCATGTGTCAATAAAGGACTAAACACCCCCATGGGACAGTCAAATAAAAATTAAGAACTAGCATAGAAATGTTGAAATCTCATCTATTCCTCTTCCATTTCTTCCTGCAATGCATAAATTTCCTCTGCGTTCATTTGATGGCTGAATACTGTGCTCGGATACCCATTGCAATGCAACATACTGTAACTGATTGATGCTCCAAATACTGCTCGAGAGATAAGACGGCAGGATAAGAGCCACGTGAACATGACAGGCTGACAGATAAGGAATTGGGGGAGCAGTGTGAAGCGTCTTGTCCAATATCACAGAAGAAACTCATGATGGACATAAAACTGGATGTGGAATTCTCTGGCCTCAGTGCAGTCTGTTAGACTACAAGATTTTCCTTGCTTCATTTTAAGGCTTTTTAATGGGCTCGCTTCAAGATGATGATATTCTTTCGGAAAAGGAATTTCAGGTTAAAAATCATGACTTTTTTTATAGGTGTTTTCTTGTCTCTGTAACTTCTCAAATGATGAAACATTTTTCTTTATGTTAATGCATCCTGAATCTACTAATCCTGTAAATACTTCTTCTCTCTGTGCCTGTGAATAAAAACAGACAAACAAATTTGTCTAACCACCTTCTCTTGAGGATTCTCAAGCAGGAGGAGGTGCTGAAATAGCACAATACATGTCAGAGACAGGAAAAAAAATACTACTTTCTTCCCTCCTCCTGTAATTTTTCTTGCACGTTCTCTAAGATCACAAAGGTAATGCTTGTACAAATTCCATGGAGAAACGCATACTCGTTGCATATGCTTAGACTATGCTTTATACAAGGTATTCCATGCACATACAGTAAAAAAAAGAACCTATAGGGCAAAAAGAAGGTATGGCTGCAACACAGAGGGATGCAGATGTTTCAGATGCAGCGTATGGCTCCACTCTCTCCTGAACTGAGCACAGGGCACCTCCTGACTCGTGGCCAGGGCTGGCCAGGGCTGGGTTTCACGCCATGGCTCTGAAGACAGAACTGCCTTGGCTGGATGCAGCTGCAGGCTTTACTCCCTTTTCCCCTTCTCTTTTCTGCCCTCTCACTTCTCTTCTGCAATGCCAGCTCTGCACACAGAGGAACCTGTAGCGCTGCTTTAGGAGAGTTAAAACTACTTTCATGGCAGAAACGGATGCTATAAACTTGTACAGCTGGTGCAGAAAGCATTTGCGTTTTGGTCTCGGATCAGACAGGTAGAAACCTTGTTGTGTTCAAAGGACTCTTGTTGCCTGAGCTTCTTTGCTTCTCAGCCTCATAAACACTCAAAAGTACAGTATTTAGCGTCATTGGTACAAATTGTCTTCAGCTGCCTTTGAGAAATAAATTGCTCTAATGAAAATCACCAGTATTTTTTGGCTAGAGAACAATTTTCTGGAAAATGAAATGAGGTTGCTCTCGCATTGCTGAATGGAAAGATTTGTGTCCCACTCCCAGCGCTCCACTGCAGAGATGGTCTGTTTCATTTTCCGTGACTGTTCGGAGCAATGACTGACCTACTGTAGGTACCGGAGACATGGGAGAAGAACCTGAAACCACATTATCTGCTCAAGTCCATGGAGGTTTTAAATTGCTTGCCTTCAGAATGGTGTCATTTAAGTAGGTTTCCACAGGGAAATGGAAAGTATATTCACATACAACAACATCTAGGAGGCCAAAGGGCTGTGTCCCGTATGGTTGTGAGCATTCGGGCCTCAATCCAGCACATTTTTAAAGTCCATGCTTACTTTTAAGTATGTTGGGGTCTGCATAACCCGTGTGTTTAATACACAAGCCTAACCGCTGCAGGATTTGAACCCAAGCGGGATACTGCTGGCAGTTTCCAAAGAGGTGGAATTGTGACGTGCTGATGTGCAAAATTACGTGTCTAAACAGGCACGTAGGGGTATCTGGGGAGGTGTAAGTGGTGCTTCGCAGTACGTGCTGCTGCACAGCGCAGTGGGTTTTGGTGCAGTGAGGTGGCAGAGTGGGACGAAGGAAGGTTTGGCGGATAAAGGCTACACCCGCGCATCTTGCCTGAGAATTTCGTGGATACAAATAATGTATAATCTTGGTTAAAGGCTGGATTCAGCACGGGTCTTTATCCTCTGGCACTGTCCTCTGTGTACATCAGGCTCAGCCTAAGGCAATAAGCTTAGAATAGTGGTAAACCAGCACTAGCCCAAAGTCTCATAAATCCAACCTAAATTCAAGCAGAACCCAGGAAAAAATGATGTGGTACCTGCATTTTCAAAGAGGGAAGAATTCATGTGAATCCATGAATACGGATGTAGGAGATGAATTCTAAGGATTTAGCCTGTGGCTATCCCATGTTTCTGTTTGCATTATAGAAATGTTGGTGTGAACAATAAGGATGTTTGGCTATAAGATGTGTTTCCTTGTATGCTTTGTTTGGATTAATTTATTAATGCTCCCTGTTGGAGCATTAATAAAATCTCTCATGCGGGTTCCCTGGTACAAAATATGAATCCATGCAGCTGCTTTTCTCACCGTCAGGGCCGCAATCTCTCTCCTCTTTCCCCAGCAGTTTCCTTTAAATTGGTAGGAACTCTTTAAAACTCCTCTTTCCCCCTTGTCAAATTCCGTGACGATTTTGGGCGACAGGTTCAAAAGTTTTTGGGGACTGAAGTTTTTGGAAAGAGAGGGGCGAAGAGACGACAGGCAGCATGGTTGCATAAGCAGGGTTCCCACAGGAAAATAATCTCCAATTCCTGCATAAAATTCTTCTCTTGAAAAGGCCGTTTTTCAAGTCTAAAAGGTTGTCGTGTGAAAAATACTGACTAGTTTCAGTAAACCCTTCTTTTGAGTGTGTCAGTAAGGCCCCTTGTTCACAGCAAAGGTTATAAACCCTCCGCTCTTGGTGGTGTCAGAGAAAAAGCAGTTGCAGCTTTATGCCCTCTTAATTGTCTGTACAGACTAAAACATTTGTCGATGATATTTGTGTGCTTGGTGATGAAATAGCCCATTTTTAGCTCCGTAGCTGGAAAAGGGGAGGCTTTTTTGGTGCTTCTTTTATTGCAACTGTGTGGCCAAACCAGGGATTTATGATTTCAGGAGAGACAGTAGCTAGCGCTCTTGGATTTTTTCTTTTTTTCCTATTTTTTTCTTTTTCTTTTTTTTCTTTTTTTTTTTTTAATTGTTTTCCTTTGAAATTCCAGAGTTAGTGTTTTGTCTGCTTTCTCCCTGACCCTCTTCGGAGGCAGGCGTGTGTTTTTTCACCAGAAAAACTGGAAACAAAGAATCGTTGTCTTTAAGCTGTAGCAGGCAGGAAACCCAACTCACAAGGGATCACCCTGAGCCAGCGCTGTCCCAGAGTAGACTCCAGTTCTCTGAATTCAACCTGACAGCTTGTCTGGAGCACTTTCTAAGTAACCATTATCCTTCCTTTTCTCCCAGCAAAAGAGCTATTATTTTTTTGCCTAGGGTGCACTGCAAGCAGTGTTATTGCACATGTGTGTGTGGGTTACACGTTTGCTGGGGTGAAGTCCCTCCCGTGAAAAGCTCTTGGAAGCGCTTTGGCTGTTTAAGAGTAAATTTGTTTCCTGATAATGAGTTAAATGGGCAAATGCTGTAAAAACAGTCTAGCTGTGATGTGTGCGCGTGCGTGTCTTCCCTTCCCTTTTCTCTTATGTATGTCTTGCTGCGTCTAGCTTTTTTCTCCGTGAATATGCGTTTCTTTTTCTTTACTTCTGCATTTGTGCATTTTTCCGTAAGTGCATACTGCAAGCACGTTAGCTGTTTGTTTTTCCCCCCCTCCACGCACTTCTGTGTCTGCACAGTGCTGCTTGCATATTTGTACACCCTCGTATGTGTGTTTTGGATGAACGCGTATATACGTGTGCGAAGCATGCTCAGAAACGCGCCTTTCAGCGTATGCGATTGTGTTTTTGCTCAGTAGCGTGCTGGTCTGCGTGTGGCTGCTCGTGGCTGCAGCCCTGCGTAGCCCAGTTAACGTGTACGTTGACTGGAGAGTGGCTGCTTTGCAAAGCTGGCTCTGGGAGTGATTCTTAGGACGCATACTTCAGTCTTCATGCACTGTGCATTGGGACTTCTGCTGCTATTAAAAAAAGCAACAACAACAAAATTCTCATTACTTCCTCCTTTTCTTCATAATGTCTCTTTGTAAGCATTGCACGGGGTAACTCAGACGTGAATCAGGAAGTTCCACCACCGCGTGGCTCTGGGATGTTTTTCTAGCCACACTCGCACAACTGGGGGCTGTCGCCTATGGCTCAAAGCAAACAGGGAGCGACTCCAACGTTTGGAGGCCAGAGCCCTCCTCCGAGCCCCAGGCTCTAGAGCTGCGTAGGAGCTCCTTCATGTCTCCCCGCCAGGCCGAGTCTAACGAGAGGGAGGGATCACAGAGCTCAAGCCGGAGTGACCTGCTTCAGCGGTGACTGCCCTAAGCTGAAGGAGTCCCCTTTGAAAATCCTGAATCCTAGTTCTGTGCACGCACTATGTTAAGCTCCAGATCCCTGTGCGATGCTGGAAATAAGTGGGCTTCAGCCACAGTACTTTCATCCAACACTGGATCTAGAATAGGAGTTAGATTGGAAATGTTTGATCATTCATTCAATGCATAACTGGGCTCTCAGCTACTTGCAGAGATTCCCCAAATGAAACCTGTCCGTGCTCTGCAACAGATTTCTTACGTAAATCCAGCAGACAGTCCCTTCTCTCTTGGTCTGAGTTGACTTCAGGTCAAAACCCAATCTTGTTCCAAGCTTGGAATTTGGTGTCCATGTCAGTTTATCTGTAAAACAGGTTAATAGCAATGTAAAGATGTTTGATTTTTTTTTTTTCTAATTGTGAAATAATCAAGTAGTCTGATAATGTAGAATGGAAGTTATTTTGCAATTATTCCATACTCAGCTAATTGCTTCTTCTTAGTGGAGAGACTTAGAATGACTGAATTCCACATATCATCCCTGTTCTGGTGATTCTTTAGCACAAGGAGCGGGAAATTGTGATCTTGAAGGAGAAACAAATGAGTTTGGTACTTGAAGGCTCCGGAAAGTCTTATGAAATCATGAGAACAGCCATAGTAATACTGGCCGTCAATGACATACAGCATGACATATGGCAGACGTGCTAAGTAATAATTGTTTTAATTAGCAGAAATAGTAAATTGAAAAGTAATTCATTGCAAAACAAATGATACTGTGGGTGCGTTTTGAGGCCTCAGTGTACACAGTTACGACACACATGTAACTCGTACCTGGGCGTGTACCGTAGGGCTCAACGTTACGGGCAGCTAATTGTCGACTTGGCATGAGCCACTTCTTGTAGCCATTTGAAAAGGCCAGAGGACTCCTCATACTCTGCTGTCTAGTTCTGCTCCACCATCTCTGCCTCACCCTGTCAAACCTCCTACAGACAAACGATATCATCCAGAGCCTTCACAGCTTTCTGCTGAGAAAAACTCTTGCTGCTGACATCGTCAGGTTTTGCACCGTGTGTATTGAGCATTTAGTACATATACTTGGAGCCAGAGTGGGCCTGGGAAGAACCTGACAGACTCTACAACCTTTATGTTTGCTGCCATCATTAAAAACAACGCACCTAATGTTTTTAGGAGGAGTTGGAGGTGTTTTTGGCTTCCTTGACCCTCCAGAAACCCACAGTCTAGGTTTCTCCTCTCCAACTGGCTTTACGCACAACCCCACCTCTTCAATGTGATCTCCAGGAGGTTAAATGACGGGAGCGTGAGGGCTGGCTGCTCAGCAGCTTGGCAGACCTTGCTTACATATTTGGTTTGAAGCAGTAGTGTTTTTTGTTCCCATGCACCTACACTGGGACTTTTCCAAGATAGCAGAATAGTGCCACCACACACAACCTCACCTGGGGAGGAAGAGTGGTGAGGTCCTTTCTCTCTCTCTCCCTATAAAGTAGTTGCCGCAAAATAGACCCCAAGTGACCACTTAGATTAATCACAAGTCTGGATCCCCTAGGACACCTGGTTCTGCTTTCCCCATTTAGAGAAGCTAATTTAAATTCCAGCCACCAAGCCTGGATCCTTTCTTCCTATTGCAGCAGAAGGACTCATTGCAAAAACCAGACTGTGTTCTGCGTGGACAATCCTGTGGATCCCATAGCCCGCTTTGAATTTGCAGCCTTCTCCTTCCCCTGATTTGCTTCATTGAAATCTGTAAGGCCAAGTCCTGTCTGGAAATATAGTGCCTATGCTCCCTAACCAAATAAAACAAGATATTCAGGAGCAGTTCCTTCTGTATTTCAGGTTTGGGCTTTTTTTTCCATCATGTGAATGGGGGTCATCCGACTTTTTTTTGTAAAGCACCCCAAGATGCTGGGGTAAGGAATCCACTAGACGATGGCTAAATGGCTGCAGCCATTACCGTTGTTATTATTCATCTGTGTCAGCAAGTCAGACTTGGTCAGAGGCCCCAGCAGTTCATAAAGCAGACAGTGCCCGGATGGAAACGAGCTGTCGCTGTTGCCAGTGATGCCATGAAGACAATAAATACACCATGCTATTCCTTCCCAGCCTTGCTTGCAATTAAGAGCACTCTGCCAGCATAAACGTCATTTCAGATAAGATTCCCCTATAGTGCCTATAAAGCATTTCGTCCAGAAATGACCCAGCCCCACTGTATCCATCCTACAACAAAAAGGCCTGAAAAATGAGGATATTACCGGCCCACTGCCCATCCTGGAAAGCCTTATCAAGGCTGGTAGCACAAAATAGTGCCTGAATTTGGTTTGACTGAAAAAGCTCCTAGGGAGAGAGCAGGATGAAGGGGCTGTCAGCACTTACCGAGCAGCTCAGGAAGCACAAGGACTGTGAGCCTATTGTTCATTTGAAATCCCCCCCGCCTTGCTTCTCCCCTCTGCCCCAAGCTCTCAGATTTATAAACCACCATTATTTTTTTTTTTAAATTTTTAAGAACTTTTTAAAGCTTATCAGAGAGGGTTTGCTCTCTAATACATCATATCTTAAACACAGATTCCCTAATGGCTTGTTCATTGGACTGCATTCAAGCTGAAAGGACTGCTAGGCATCTGGGATGGTCTTCGCTGTGGTGTGGAAATCTGCTTGGGGATTTTAAGTCCGGATTCCTAGGGAAGTGAGTCTATGCGTGTCTGTCCATCTGCCCCCAGCAATATTTGAGCCTGTTGGTCTGTTTAGACTAAATATGATCCAGAGGTACGGGGTACAGGAGCGAAGTAGCACTCAAGCTGTGAGATGAGAGGCAGGGGGTGTCTGTAAAGGTGGGCTGCCGGCTCAGTGGAGCCTGCCTTACCTTCCGCACTGCAATGCCGTACCTCCTGTGTGTACACAGCACAATGGGCAGCCCTCCTCCTCCTCTGCCTCCTCCTCCTCCTCCTCCTCCTCCTCCTCCTCCTCTGTGTCCCACAATCTCAACCAGAGGACACACTCCTCGCTTTCTTCCCCACATCAAGCCCTTCCTTTGTTGCACCAGACAGCCTGACAAGAAGAAACCGCAGAGGTTTGGATAGTTTAGCTCACCTCTTGAACTGGACAGCCTACCTAACGCCCAGACTTGATCTTGCTAATTTTGCTATGTTCTAAGCCTTTTCTCAGCCTTCTGCGTAGCCTAGCAGGCTGTTTCACTACTGTGTTATTTCTGGTTTACATCTAATTCCGGAGGAACCAACAGACTTTGAAAGGGGAGTCGCACAGCAGAGGATGAGAAGTCCGAAATGGCACAGAGGGTGGTGAGGTAGGAGCCGAGGGAGATTTGAGGTGAGAAAGTATAGACCAAGGTCCAGAGAGCGATGCCACACAGTCTGTTCCACACAGGCTAATTTCTGGGAAAGCTGCTTCATCTGGAAAAGGCAGCTAAAGCCTGAGGAAAGTGCGTTTATGCATGTAAATAAATAAAATTATATTTAACCTTCTTCCCAGGCGCGCTGTGAGTGTGAATGTTTGCAAAGCTGTGAGATCCTTAGTTGAAAGGTGCTGTGAAAGTGCAAAGCATTATTAATATCCTTTACCTTACTCATAATAGAGTGTGCATTCATTCTGGGGAATTTCTGGACACAAACCAGACAGCTGCAGAATGACATTTCTTGAAAGCATCTATGATTTATTTTCTACTCTTTAATTCCATTTTGTATTGAACACACATTTGTCATAGGACTGTTGCTCCACTGGGCCTTTTAAGTCTAAAACAGACTTGGGGACCTGATCCTTAGCTGGTATAACTTTGCCCCTAACTTCACTGTAGCTATTTGCTGATTTACACCAGAAGAGGACCTCGGTCCAAGTCTTCTAATTGAATTTCCATAGCGCGGCAAGTTGTGGTGTAAAATCCAAGTGGTTTCAATGACAGATAAGACTCTCCCTGTAACTAACCGTCTGGCTGGAGTTCTGTAGGATCTCTTCGAGCCACTGGGCGTCAGGTCCTGGGAACAATATTGTTTTTGCAGAAACTCGAGTCTCTGGATAGGTTCCCTGGCTCTGCCTTTTCCATTTTGTTTTAAACACATTCAGCTTTAGAGTCTGGGCCTGGAAGCTGGGAGGGCTGGTGTGGTTCTTTCACGTTGCACGGATTTTTGTGAAAACAAAACAAAAATAGCTTAGTGGATTTGGACTTTTCGTTTTGGGTTTTTGGTTGGTTTTTTTTTTGAGAGGGAGAGGAAGAGTTGGAAACTTGCACAAGCTGAATGAACATATTTCAGTAGCAATGCCTGTGTACCTAACTATCATTTTTAATCCTTCTTACCATTGCAAAATCATACTCGGAGCAAAGTCTCATCCTAACAACGCAAGCGTAGCTGCCCCTATATATGCCCACACTTTATAATCCGTACTATATAGGAGAAACTGAAGCAAAGGAACTCATCTGAGGTATGCTAAACCTGGATTAAACACGGACACCGTCCTTCCAAGCTGATGTTTTACATCCTAAAACATACACTACAAGGAAACCCATTCAGAGAGGTTTTGAATGATAATTTTGACCAGGCTTAGCCAAACCGATCTGGACAACCGAGCCTTGGTCCTGTAAAGCCCAAGGAGCCACAGCAATACATGCTGATCAGCACATCTGATTGTAATAGTGTCATTTTTTGGTTAAAATAACCCTCAGGAGATGCATTTTACACTTTCTGTGACACTGTGAGCAAAGCAGGCTCCTGCTCTGTGACAAAGTTTCTCCATCTGGAGGAAGAGGAGGAGGAGGATGATCATCTATCCAGATGATGGCCTGTTTGTTTACTCAAAACATGCTGATGCATCTGAATCAACCAACCCATGTGTAGTAGTTGATTCACTTCGGTCAATTGTCTGCCCCAAAAGAATCAGAGAAAATTAAAAATTTCCATTGAGTTCTGCTACTTTTTGGAAAGGAATATTTTTCCCAATTTGAAAATGATTTTTCCGTTGAAAAATTAATGGCTACCTTTCTTTATAGCAGGATCACCATGTGAGTGGCGTTTCCATTAAAATTCCATAATGGCAAACTGTTTCTGATTGAGCTAATCAAACTGTACATAAGCATCTCAATCGGTGGAAATTTCTGAGGTTTTGCCTTTCTCTCCCAATGCAGAACTCTCATGTTTTTTTCAAAATATTTCCCAAAACACTGCTCTAATAGCTCTAGTTGTAATGCTTCTGAAGGATATCCCAGGGGAGAAATGAAAGTCAGAGACTGGCTGCAAAGAGGACATGGGAAAAGCCAGCGGTTACTTCAGACCTCATCTCTGCTCTCCTGATTTCACTCACTGATAGCGCAGCAGCCCAAGCTCCGGGTCCACTCAGATGAAGTTAGGATTTGCACGACGGGTTTCCAGCAAGGAAAAAAACTGCCCGTGCAAACAGCAGATTATTTAAAACAATGACAGCTGCTGAGGACTGAGCTTGGGGATAAAGTTCCCCGGCAGCACCAGGCTGCGAGCCAGTTTCCAGCCCTGCCGCCCTTGCCTTGGCCACGGGAGTGGGGACAGGGGTCTTTTTGGGGGACAGCGTGGCTGGGGCTGCCGCCTCCCTCTCTCTGAGATGTCCTGTCGCACTCTTTGTACCAGGCTGAAACTGTAGTGGTTTGTTTTTCAGTCTGATCTATTTGCAGTGGGGTTTGCGGTTTCTAGTAAAAAGGGAAAAAACAAATAAGTAAAATAAAAATAAAACCAGGCAGATTACATGAGCTGTTTTCCCCCATTCCACTCTCCTCCCTCCTGCTCTTTCTCTCCCTCTCTTCCCCTCCCCTTCCCTCTCCCATCCCTTCTCTGTTTTCCTTTTCATGCCAATAACTAGAAGGCTGTAATTTCAAAGCTGCAGCGGCTTTCCCAGCGCCGGGAGGAATGTGCAAGTGCCTGGGATGTTTCCGCAGGGAGCTGTGCAGCCCCGCAGGGCTCGCTCCCTTCCAGTGGTGCGGCTGGAGGGGCATTCTGAATTTCATTTGAGAGGCTGCTTTTCCTCCTTTCCTCATCCTTAAAATGGCTTCCTTATCGTGCGCGTCAAGTCCTTGGCCTCCCTGGGTTTTAAAGTCGCCATTTATTTTCGGTGAAATAACAAAAAGTTTCATCTCATCCTCCTTTTCTGCCTTCTGTCATCTTGGGATAAGAGAAAGGGGTTCTCCTTTTGGATGGGATGAGTCGCGCTCTAAATTCCATGGAGTGCCGTGACTGTACTTCAGGAGCAGAATGTGTCAGGCTCAAGGATTGCCCAACAGTTAGTCCCAACCGCTGTATTTACTACATGCTGTTGCCTTTGTGAGGGGGCCAAGGGAGCACAGGAGAGGAAAAATAATAGATCTGCGTAATACCAAGCCAGCTGGACACAAGGTTTTTTCGGGGAAGAGTTGATCTCAACCCCTGTGTGCCCGTTGTCTTTTGTCATTATATCCCTCCTACGGTGCAGTCAGGAGAACGGGATGGGGCAGTAATATGAATTCTGGCCTCACCAAAAGTAAGTCACCCCCCTGGGAATCACAAATTCTGCAATGGAAGATCAAAAGGAGAGTCTGGGAGAAGACAGGCATGGCTGGTTTGTCTTATGAGCATCAGCACAGGGGAAGTTTGGGGATAGGCAGTAAGATAAGAGCTAGAATTAAGTTATCAAAAGAAATAGAAATTGGCACAAATACTTTTATTATTGACCCTCTAATGCTTACAGGGTTTTGTGAAGGGGCCAGGAGCAGGTCCTCCATACAAACATAGACTCCACGCTAACCACCTGCCTGTAGTCCGGTGTCATTTTTTTAGGGACAGACAGAGCCAGCTTGGGCAGATTCTGAGAGTTTCTTACTACTTTTCAGAAAGTAACGTTCTACACAAAGCCCAGCGGGCGGGCAGGGCCCCTGCTGCATGAGCCCTGCTCAGGCAACGGTTCTTCTTTCTGCCTGGTTTTATAGTGTCCTTGAATTCACAGTATGCTCTGGGTGACGTCTCGTTAGAAATATCAGTTGCCTGGCCCTAAAGACCGTATTCTAGCTAATTAGCCAGCTGATAATGAACCTCTCCTGCTTCCACTGCTGGGGCATTTTCCTGTGCAGCAGTGCAAGATGGACACGTTTGGCTCTTAAGATACTACTGGGTGCAAATAAATGTGGCAGAACCTGGCTGTCAGATTATAACTCCTTTGCTTTGCAGCTTTCTGAGTTCCGCGCACTCTAAATGTGAAGACTGTTCTTTTGAGTTATAGTTTTCCGTTATGAGAAATGATATGAAGAGGAAGAACAGATTTTAATGTTGAAGCGATTTATGGAAATGGCTGTGATATTTTCAACAAAATGTTTGACTTGATAAAACCAAAACTTTTTGGCATAAAAAGGTGGGTTTAAAAAAAGAATTCTCATTTCCAAAAAATATTGAAAAAAATTCCAACATGGAAGAAGGTCAGAATTGATACATTTTAAAATATCCAATTTTCTGTTCAAAAGATGGATGTAAACTAGAATGGAAGCTAAGTGACAAGAAAAGACATCGTATTTTTTCTTGCCTCACCTGCATATTTTCATTTTACAGTGACATTTTTCATTTCTAGTGAATTCCCTTGCTTTTATAGTGCAATTTCAAAAATATCAGTTCTTAGGATTAGAAAACTTTTCCCATCCCAATCACTATTATTCCTGTTCAAGGTATCTTGTACTTGTTTTCTGTTCACTCCTCTTGTGTTCTAGTACACGTAAGATCTTCCTCTGTCCTTGCAGGCCTTCCTGTTGCAGGGACGCAAAATGTGAATAAGACAACAGAACAGCAACGGCCCCAGCCAGGTAACCGATGATTTTGTCCCTGCTGCTTTTGCTAAAAGTAATCAGATTTGTATTAAATGTGTCCGGCAGCACCAACTGTGGGCACAGGACGAAGAGGCAGAGCCTTACAGGGAAGTCTCAGTATAATGAGTCAACTGTGACTGAGCAGTCACAGCAATTGTTGCAACCGGTTTCTATTTTACTGCATTGTCCTTCCCCATTCAAAAGAAACATCCTTGTTTCAGCTGAGCCCAGCAGTGCCTCGCATCAGTTGCACCTCCTTTGAAGCATGGGGACACGCCGCGCAGTAAGTCCCGAAGCAGTTAGGGGCAGGGAGCTGTTTATGCTGCAGCGGTGGAGGGTCTGCTCGTTACCTCTTCACCTCTGCTGCAGGGATGTTCAATGGAAGTATCTCCAAACAGAATCAACAGGGCTTCCCCTGCGTCAAAGAAAACCAAATAAGAAAAGCAAACCCTGTTGGGCAGCAAGCAGTAGTGTTTCCTGCTGGTTTCCCAAGGGGCCTGTGAAAGCTAAATACCACCTTCTCTGCTTTGCACAGCTGCTTTCTATCCCCCCCCTTTTTTTTTGAGGGGTTGGTTCTTTTGGCATCGATTCAATCCACGAGCAAATGCTATAGATCCAAATCACCAAAACCAGAGAAGCAAAGGAGAAGTGTAGAGATTAGGGCTGAGGAGGCCCCACAAAAAGGGAAGGAATTCATAGGATTTCATTCCTAATAAATGCATTGTGGGGTTTTCAAGAAACACTCAGCCTCGTTGGAGCCAGTGACAAAACTCCCGATACTCCCATTTGTTTAACGCTGTGCTTGCTTCAGTAAGGGAGAGTTGGGTGAACATTTCATTGACCTCAGAGGGAATCAAGCTGGACAGCTAACAAGTGAATTTGAAAATCTCTTCTGCTCTCCAGCTCTTTTTATTAGGAGAAATATATATCCTCCTGATTTGTTACTGCACTACTATCCCAAACTTCTTTTTTCACGTTTCATGTTTTCTAGATGACACATAAATGCAGGGTATCTCCAAAGAGATTACGATCTTTGAAAGCAGGCAAGTCTGAAACCAATGCCAGAACCACTGTGCCATTTTGGATTCCATAAATAATCGCTGGTGGTTTGCTATAAAAGAAACAAGGAACACATCAAGTCTGTTTCAGGCCCTAGGAGGAGAGTCAGTATGAGTAAAGAAAGAAAGGGAAAATTTGAACTGGTTTCTAGAATAAACAATAATGAGTTCTTGTTTCTTTCTGATGAAACATTTTTTAAAATAGCTTTTATTGGGTGTTTTTTTTTTTTAGATCCCTATCAAATTCTGGGACCCACTAGTAGCCGTCTTGCCAATCCAGGTGAGTTCATCTTTAAATTTCAGACCACCATTATCAAAGGGGTCAGCTTTCCTTCCAATCTACTGCTCCAGTCTGTACTGGATGAGTAGCTGTCGTCCCCTACCCCTGGGGTCTGCTGTGAGAGCCATCGAATGTCTACATTGTCTATGCTGAATGCTTGTAAGGAAACATCCTCATAAAGCTCTTTACTATTAGTGTAACCACACCAAATAAAACTAGGAGTCATCTAGACTGGGGAAGAAATAATCACTCAGATCACCAACTGGAAAGAAAACTGTGGGTATCCAAAACAATATCCATGGTAAGGAGTACGCAATTGGGAGTTGCAATATACTGTGTTAACTATTCAATGAAAAATTTTGCAGAAGGGTATGCTCGGGAAAAAGCCTGTTTATGAATAGTCCGAAGATCTTAAGGCCAAAGGCGACCATTATGAAATCTAATCTGACCTCAAACTCACGAACAGAACAAAGGGTTGACTAACTTGTTTGCTGGGAACAGTTTATCCATTCCTACATAAGAATTTCTAAGGCTTGAAGGAGCAGTTCCCAGTAAAGATCGAGATAGTCCTTCTGTTTCCTGCCTTTGTCTTTGCTTTTAAGCAGGAAACACAATGTCATTTCCTTTCGTCTTTGGCTTGCTTCTCGCAGGGAGCGGGCAGATCCAACTGTGGCAGTTCCTCCTCGAGTTGCTGTCGGACAGTTCCAACGCTACCTGTATCACGTGGGAAGGGACCAATGGGGAATTCAAGATGACGGACCCTGATGAAGTGGCACGGCGCTGGGGAGAACGCAAAAGCAAGCCCAACATGAATTACGACAAGCTGAGCCGAGCCCTCCGATACTACTATGATAAGAACATTATGACCAAAGTGCATGGCAAAAGGTATGCCTACAAATTTGACTTTCATGGCATTGCTCAGGCTCTTCAGCCTCATCCCACTGAATCGTCGATGTACAAGTACCCATCAGATCTCTCCTACATGCCGTCTTACCATGCCCATCAGCAGAAGGTGAACTTTGTACCCCCGCACCCTTCTTCTATGCCTGTCACATCATCCAGTTTCTTTGGAGCAGCCTCACCTTATTGGACCTCCCCTGCAGGAAGCATTTATCCAAACCCGAATGTCCCTCGCCATCCCAACGCCCATGTATCACCACACTTGGGCAGCTATTACTAGATGCTTTTATCTTCAAGTGGCCTTTATCAGTCTGGTTGGACTTTTTCTTTACTTCTGGGATTTTTACTGTTTTTGGGGGGACCCTTAACGGATAATTGTGGCCTTTCTGGGGAAGAATTAAAACTGGATATTGGTTATTCCTGGATCAAACCTTTTACTTTTGTAACTTTGCCTCTTGTGTCTTGAACTGAGAGATGGATGCTTCTTTGGGCCAGTACTCTGCATTTGCTTTGGTTTTTAATGTCTATGTCCTCTGTAGGAATTGACTATGAAGATTGCTCTCCATTACCCGGGATGGTTATTAGCTTTCTGAGGAGAGAAATTTTTAAGGATTCAAAGCCTTTTGACAAGACATAGATCCAACTCTGGGTCGTAAGAAAAGATGACTACATGGGGGTTTTTTCTTGCTGTGGAGAGGTTAGGCAATTTGACCATTAAACGGAGGACGTTGGGCTGCAGGGGACCACAACTGGAATCTTAGCTTTAAGGCAGATGAGGATTTTTCACCCAACTGGAAATTAAATATATATATATATTCATATATATATATGTACATGTATATTTTAAGAAGTAAAGGGCATTGAAGGGACTTTTTTCTAGACTGTACAACTTCATTAGACTGTGTATTAACTCCAGAAAATTAGAAACCAGAACAAAAAGTAACCTGATTTCAAGCAGAGACATTCCTTGAAAGCAAACGTGAAGTAAAAGAAATGACAGCAGGCCCCTGAGCTCTGCCAGAGTCTTAGAGATCACTAAATGCTACCGATTCGCGAACGCTGTGCGTTTGTCAGACCGTCATCCAAAGTGGTCAACAAATCAGAAGGCAAATTACTGTATAAATTATGCAGAGTTATTTTTCCCTATATCTCACAGTTTTAATAGAAAGATTAAATAAAACGAGTTGACCTCGGTCACAAATGCAGGTTTGTTTTTTTACTATCAGCTCAGTTGTTTGTGGGTTGTTTTTGTTTTTGTTTTGTTTTTTTTTTAAATGTAATTTGTACATCTTTTCAATCTGTACATTTGGGCTGTAGCTTTGTACTTTTTGCTAAAAAAATTTAAAAAAGTAAGACATGAGTAATGTGTCTGTTGGAAATAGCCTTGGTCCTGCAATTGGATCCATAATTGACCCCCACAGTAGCCAGAATTCTTCCAGATCTCCCTGGGTTTGTCTAGAGTACAATTTTTTCTTAATATTAGCCTGTCATAGTTGTCTGCAAATTAACTCCACTTAGCTAACATGATAGCATCGAAGCTGATTGAAAACATGCACCACCATTTTAAAGCAACTATTTAAATATTTTGTGATTGTTTTTCTCCAAAATCTTGAACCTTGGAAGGATCTTAGCCACTTCCCAGAGAAAATGATCAAATACTTCGCATGACATCTTTTCGAAAAACTTTCGCTGGGGGTTTTCATTTAAATTTTAAACATGCAAAAATTCTCAGCCATCTCTCTTTAATTTTGCACATGTTAATTTGATGATCCACAAATGGCGGTTTGGTGCCATAAACAGAAGGGTAAACCACAAGCACTTGTGTTTTAGAACAGATGTCTTTGGGGGGGTGAGACTTACATGTACAACCTATTAGCTAACTTGTATTAACTGGCAACCAATTAACAGGATCACAAATATCTAGTCTAGACGTAACCTCTGGGACTCTGCGTGGGCGCAAGATTTGGTCCATGTGCATCCGATTGCAGGATGAGAGCCTGAAACCAGAACATTATATTCTGCTCATAACTTTAAACAGAAGCACTGATGCCATTATTTAACAAAATGGAAAAATAAGATCAAGCTAATCAGTTTAGGTCTTAGTGCTTTCAGGATGTTTATACGTAACGTTACTGCAATAATCGCAAAATTTAAGTATGAAGAAATTACCCATGGAAGTGGGGCTTTTGCTACTATATATATGCAATGTACTATTTGGATATGAAAATATATATAATTTTGCAAGTAATCTTGTTTTTTTTTTTAAAAAAAATGTATTGTGTTACAATGAAACTGTTGTATGAAGAGGATGATGTAAAAAAATGTGACAAAATAAATGGTGGTTTTCTTCTATAAGGCATCATATTGTCCTACTCTCTCCCTCCCCTCTCATACCTGCAGATAAAGCATGAACTTTGCCTCTCCATTAAATTCAGCTACAAAAAAGAAACCAAAGCAGCTTCATAGTAGTGGCAATCGTAATCCTTATCACTGTAAAAGAATATTGATCTCGATTTGTGTCTCTGGAGCCTGTGGTTATCAGACCTAATGTAGTTACTGAAGTGTCTCAATCAGAAACCCAGGCTCCATCTTTTGTCCATGGAGAGAGAGAGAGAGAGAGAAAGGGGTAGAGTAGACAGAGCTCGAGGAGGTGAAGCGTCTCGCGTGAGGACGGTGGCGGAGCCGGGAGCAGACCCTTGCCCGGTGCCGCAGCGATGGAGTCACAGCACCGTGCCGAGTGCCAGGACCCGCAGCCTCCCTGCGAGAGCCGTCTCCGACCCAATAGACGTCTCCGTCTGTTTGCTCTTTAGGGTACTCAAGAAATCATTGACAGAATGTGTATGTGCAATGCCGTATGTATTACCAGCCCGCCTGCTCATGTTTCTCACCTATGCCCAAACCCCAGGGAAAGCCCGTGCTCCAAAGCATTCCTGAGATGGAGCAAGAGGCTGCAAAAACAAGCACTGCCAAGGAATCTTCTGATTGTGTGTAAAGGTCAGGCAAAGGCACTTCCTGTATTTTTGCAGACACACAGTGGTCCTGAGAGATAGCTTGATCTTTCTGCCGATTTGATAAACCCTTAGAAATACATAACTGCACAAGTAACACCATTTCCTTCCTCCACACACAACCTTTTGTTGCTGATTTTCTAGTACAATAGCTTTCGCCAGCTTGATTAGCAAGCCTGGGCTCTGAAAACGAGCGATGTTAGCGCGTTCAACCACCACGGGGCTGTTCCCTTTGTGTGTTCAACCATAGTTCCTCAATTTAGTCATAAGAGTGAATGTTTTTTTGCTTATCTCTACTGTTTTTCACTTTAGTGCAATCCAGATTCGTTCTGGCTATGCATCATCAATAGAAATATCAACTATTTTCTTTTGATACAGTTGCCAGTAATAGGAAAATCTGAAGACTGAGATTGCACAAAAACGTCTAAAGGCAGAATCTGAAGGTTATCAGAGTGCAAAGACGTCTTTGATAGCAAAGTCTGGCCAGCACGATCCTTGGGGAGAAAAAGGCTTTTGAAAACAACCAACGATTTAAGAAGAATCTATTTCTGGCTGTCCTACTGTCAGCTTCTTAAAGGTGATCAGCAGCATCCACAGCTCAGGGCCTTCTCTTCAGGGTACTTGCTGATAGTAATCTTTGCTCGTACTTGCTAACATTTAGGTTTGGACAGAGTTTGCCACCCACCGCAGGCTGCAGTCCCTTGGAATAAGGAGATCTCGGAGTAAAGAGATCTCACACCGGTGTGCCAGACAGCCACAGACTGGCGTGGCACTTCCCAGGCACCTTTTAGCATTTTCCTAAGATCTTAATAGTTGAAATTCCCGAGGGAAAGCACAAGAAGTAACACACAGAGCGGAGTGGCCCATTTGTACCCCCCAATATCAGCCTGACTTTGCCGTGTTGGAAGCTCAAGGGTGATAACAGGGGGATCCCCCCTCCCAGGCCAAGTTTCTGCGACACACTGAGAGAACTTGGCCGTGCTAGGTTAACAGTTGGACTTGATGATCTTAAAAGTCTTTTCCAACCTAAACGATTCTATGATTCTGTGAAAATAAACAAGGAATTTGACAGTACTAATGCTACTTTTTGCTTTTCCCAGGAGGACAAGGCAGATGGAATTCAAGTATTTCAGGCTTAAATCAGAAAGTTTACCAAACAGATGGTTGGGATCACATGGTTGGGAGCTGAGAGTCAACAGGGACAGCAGAAAATCTTCTCTGCGTTGAAGTTCAGAAGTCAAACCTCACCAGGAAACCCATCTCCCCTTGAAATCAGTGGTAACTTAGCTATTCATTTCTAGGCACCTAGTCTTCACCCAGTATTTCTGTTCTACTTCCCAAGTTCAAACACTGCAGAGGATCTAGCTTAAATGCGCCAAACTAGAATTAGTTTTACATGGTGTATTTAGTAGAATCGGTGATGGCTTTACAGTCTCTGAGCTCCAGCTCCTTGAGCTGGGATTTCCGTGACTGTTTCTATTTGAGATGTACCTGCCTCAGTGCCTGCGTATCAGAGGAAGGGAGAACACGAAGGTATTCTCACTGCGTAATTACAGACATCAAGTTTAGAACCTGTTTTCAACTGTATTTTGAAGAAGGCTCTTTATCCCCACTAAATCGCAAGCCTAGAGGATGGATCTCCCAGCTTACACACTCCTTAGCTGTGCTAAGTTAGGAGATGCCAAATCCTTCTAGTGTCAAGCTTCTGAGATTGCTTCTATCCATAATCCTCATATGCCAGAACCCATCCTCTGTATACACAAGTGGCTTACTGCTTTTACATCCTGAAGAATTGTATTTCGACCCTGAGGATGAATTTCCAAACAACTGTGGATTTCTAACGTGCACCTAATCCTATAGCAAGGGAGAGGGATTTCCCCACGCTAAGACCTTCCCGTTAGTAAAGAGAAGGAAGTATTTCTCATACTACCGCCCAACAAGCATATTCCAGTCCTAATGAGATGTTAACTACATGGGAAATTTGCCATTTCTGTTGGTGCAAATATTTGATGTGAAGCTGGTCTTCAGCGGTAATATTTCATGTGGGTTCTTACTGTTCACAATGACAGTAAATGACTATGCCTGAAACTCTGTCATAAAAACACCGATGAACCCAGCTGCTGCTTCCCACCCCTACAGTCAGAAGAAAAGAGCCACCAGTCTGTAAATTCTGGATTAAAGGAGCCAGAATAATTCTCTTTATTATACTATTACAATAATAGATTTTTTTTTACAGGCTGCTGTGCTGATACAATATTTTTAATGACCCCTGTGAAATCAGTGTGTTAGACTTCAGCCCGCTTCCTAAGCAAGTGGGGTCTCCCACACCAGCCTGGGTATTGCTGCCTTCGGTGTTAATTAGAGCTGTAGTCTAGAGACCCATCGGGGGCTGCGGTTTATAAATTCACTTTGTGTGCTTTTGCACAATACCTAGCATAACATATATATTATGATTTTCATCTGTAAAAGCAGAACTTGTTGCAAATAAAACTCAGACTTTTCTATCATATTAGAAAAGAATTAACAGACCTCAACTAAGGTCATACAAAGAATGACACATAACACATAATTTAGCTTGTGCGTTATGTTTTTTTTCATATACAGAGGTAGAAATCCATGCACGTAAAGCTCCGATTCTTCTGTTATACCAGAAGAGAGTAAGAGATCCTCAGCAAAATTCAGCTCTTCAGGCTCCAAGAGTAGCAAACAGACCCCGATACTAAACCTACAAAAAGAAAGACGAGAAAGAAAAGCAGCTTTAGGCCACCACAGCAATATCCTTCATCCACCTCGCAGATCCACGGTGGGGACTGAGCTGCCCCTGAGGAGACGCGGTGCAAGCAGGTGTATAGCGGCAACCGGGGCTGTTTGCAGCTCAGCAGCTGCTTCAACCGGTGTAAATGGCTGCAGCAAACAAACACCGAGGGGTTTCTGTCAGGGAGGTTGTCTCAGAGAAGGGGACCTAGCTGCTCCTTCTCTAGGAGAGGGCGGAAGAGGATGCAGATCTGTATTTCTTAGTGTAAGCTGTAGTTGCTGAAGGAGCCGGAATAACCCAGGGACTCCGGCAGTTTGATGTGCAGCTCTTTCAGCACAACGGCTTGCTTCTTCCCTTCCAGTAACTGCTGCAAACTTGTTATTTGCTTTGGCTTTTCCTTAACTTTCCGTCTCCTGGAGCTGTAAAGCCCAACGCTGGGTGTCCCTTCCCTTCCCTTCCCCGCTGCTGCAGAGCCCTGCCGGAGGCCAAAGGAGTCTCCCCTGCCGCAGGCTTGTCACGCGTGGGGAAGCGGCATCCCCAGCCCTTTGGGGGTGGAGAGGTTGCGGGCAGAGGTTGTGCTCGGAGCGGTAGTGGCACCTGAACACCCTGACCCCCGCGCTTCTTCCTGCGAGCCCCCAGGCCGGCAGGGTTCATCACCACAGTGCTCAACCAGCGGGGTTGCGGAGCGGGGCTCCCGCGCGCGGGGCCGGCACGCGGCTGGGGCGGGCACGCGAG
>VXBL01000867.1:217764-235567 GCA_013400195.1 Aramus guarauna | reverse complement strand
ATATATATATATATGAAAATGTAGATAAATTTCTTCACTAACTATATGTGAACTGCCGACTGTGTTTTTACTGAACAAAATTGTTTTTCCCGTGGCCAGACAACTGTGTCAAGGCACTGCAGCCCCATGCAAGCACCATTGTAAACTCAGTCTCCCATTATCAGCCACAACAAAACATTTCCCGAGAGCTGTACTGAAAAGCCGAGCAGGCTACAAAATCTCATCTTTTTTATAGAGAGAAAGTGAAGAAAGGATGGAAGATGAGTCAGAGAAACCGAAAGGAGAAAAAGGAGAGGGGAGAGAAGGAAAAGGGCTAAGGATTAAAATATTGTGCCGAAGACAAATTAAGTTAGGCCGAAATTTAATTTAAGGAAAGAAAAAAATATGCAAACAAGGGTGCTAAATCATAGTCTAAATAGTCTGAAAAAAAGAACCCATGTGGCCTTGAAAGCAAAGAAAAAGGAGCAAAAAGAAAAAGGAGCAAAGACATAAGGCAAGTGGATTGCTTCTCCGGGGGATGTGGCGGACCCCCCTCCTGCGTTTAGACAACCTAAAACCGATGGCGAGGTCAGGGGTTGCTGGCCGAGCCTTTCAGAGCGCGGGGGCTGAGAGCATCCTCCAGCCCTGGTGGGAAGCGTGGTCAGGGTGCCACCAGCCCTCCGGCTGGGCGAGGAGAGGACACCAGCACCCCCAGGAACAGGTGGGACACCAGCTGGGGATCACGTTTTCTGCCTCCACCCCACCGCAGAGTGTCCTTTTGAAGATATTTGTAGCATATGTGGTGAGAAGAGGTGTAAGGCCGAGAAATTGGTAGGAAATAATAGGAAAGAAGTGCTGTAGTTTGATGAGGGTAATAACCTTTCTAAGTGGTGTCCTATCGCATTAGGTTCCCCATGAAATTATTTAAAACAGCAGGGAATCAAACATCCCCACATTATTAACCTCTAGCTCGTGCTTATTGAAGAAAATCAGGCAGATATTTTATGGGTCCTGTGAAGCCGGTGAGCCTAGCATCCCAGACGATGCCACACAGTGCGGTGGGACCGGGGGACCGGGGCCTCCCGCTGATGACGGAGAACCCTCCCACTGAGCCCCAGCTCCAGCGGGCTGGGCACCGTCCCCAGGATGCCCGATGGCCGCTGCCGCTCTCCGCTCCTTCTCCCCTCCTGCCCGGCTGCGTGGGGCTCAAAGCTTCCCCATCCCAACTGGGAAGGCAAATACCTGAAAGTGAGAGGGTGCTGTGCACGCTTCAAATCACAGCACAATGGCAGAGTAACACCAGAACTGGTTGTCACCCAGCGCTAAGGTGGCTGCTGCACTGTTAAGGCAGCTGGTAATAAACCATTTGAATATGGCTTTCTATATGAAAGCTAGTCTAGATTTGCTAAACGTTGCAGAGAAAATATTTTTAAAGCCAAATGAAGACCTTTTAATGAAAAAAAGCAAAACCCTCAATACAGAAATTGGCCAAGCTGGGAAACCAAAACATTGCACCATCTTTCTTATATCACTTGCACGTTATGTAGTATGTGACAAAATACCATCGAGAACAAGAACTAGTAGCCAGTTATTAGATAAGTCCATGAATTTATATCATCTAAAGACAGAGCTGAATCATCTGAATGATTGGCTCTTCCTACCTATTCACAAATTGTGTTGGGAAATAATTTAGCACAGACTTTTTAAAATTGTGATCATCCCTCAGACTAGTATGTTACTTGGCAAGGGATCCACTGCTGATATTTGGGTTTAAACACTCTATTTTGCTTAAATTCTTCATGGGGATTGTGTTTTTTCTGTTGCCAACAAATATCTTCTTTATTCCCAGCAAAACTCCTATGACTGTATTTTTCAAATGCTTATGCTTACTGAGTAAACCTGTACTTTTATAAAATACTAAGGAATTTAGGACAACAGAAAGTCATTTAAATGCTATTTTGAAATATTTAAACCTTTGGAGGGCAGGTTTGGATTTTTAAGGGTTTATTTTTTGACATTTGTGAAGATATACATACATAAATTATTGGTAATGCTGAATTCCAGCGCTGAAAATGCAGCGAAGGACCTTGGCGGCACCACAATGAACAGCTGTTTGTGAAGAGCCTGCCTTCCCAAACACCCAGAGGAAGGTAGGGAGCACTGAAGTGTTGGCTGAATATTCAAAAACATGGGAAAGAATAAACCTCACCAAAAAACAAACAAACAAAAAAAAAGCAAAATGTGAGAAACACACTTCTGTTTCCAATGCCCCTCGGGCAACACTGTAGGAAGGACCTGGCTGTATGGTTTACACCTCTGCTATGTGCTCATACATACATGCTTTTTTAAAGAAGACAAACTAAAAAAGCCTTATTACAATTTCAGTGTCTCTGAAAAAAATGGCATCTCATAGAAAAGAAGTATTTTCCACATACAGCACTGCAAAATCATCTAGCTGCACAGTGGGAAGTATTTGCCACCTTCTGAAGCATCACTTATTAGCCCTGGTGGGACCACAACTGGCAAAACAACGGGATGATCCGGTACGGTCACCCGGATGGTGGGAAGGAGCTGGAGGGGGATACGAGCGGGCAACTCCTGGTAGCAAATGCAGTTCAGCATTTGAATGAGAAGGGCAGGAGAGTTTTATCATGTCGTAAGGTCATTTCTGAGAGATGCATTATTGATAGTCTCCATCACCTTTGTGCAAAGACGCGCCTGTCAAGAACAAGGGCCACCGCTACGTCTGGGTCTGTGCACACACGCCGTAATAAAGACGGATTCCTTCACCGAGAGTTTACAAGCCAACTTTATAACCAGACAACATACGGATGTAATACACAAACAGAGAGGAAGAGAGGAAAGGAGATAACAGTAAAATGAGCATGCATTTTTCATAATAGGCAGTAATTTCATGGCTTAATTTAATCAATGGTCTAAGTGCAGTACCTTGCTTTTCTCCTGTACTCACAAGTTTTAAGGCCTCATTAACATAGGATGTGTGTGGAATATTTTATGGGGACTTATTCCATTTTGAGTAGTGGCCCCAAGGAAAAGTAAATATTTACCAACCATCACTACAATAGGTAGGTGAGGTATTCTGCAATAATTTAAATTTCCTATAGTAAGAACAGTGAACAACTGTCAAATTTTGGACCCTGCTGTGTGGGAAGCGCAAGCCAAGGCTTTTAAGGGTCTTCACAGTGTTGTATTATCTGACTCCCACTTACCACTGTGTTACATTCGTAAAGGGCTCTGGGATCCGCTGGCAAAAGAAGAGGATTTGGCACCCTAAGTTATTAAATGGTGTAATAAAACCGTTCCCATGGAGAATGATTCTATGATTCTTTGAGAAGAGGAAAAAGTTGCAGCAGTTTAGATGGGGAGGGTAAGCTCTGGTCCTGAGGAAAGGGGATGAGGGCTCAGAGCGTGTCACTGGTTTCTCTAGAAAAACAGGTTGTGTGTGACTTGGCAATAAGATGTTAACACAAATACTTGTACGGGATGAGGCATAATGGCCTTTTATCTTTGCCTGCTGTCACTATTCCTGTCTTTACCTTCCACATAAAGATGACCTCCCATACAATCTAGCCTCAGGAAAACCTGCACTAGTTTGTCCAAGAAGCTGGCTATTGATATATATATATATATATGTATAACACCACACACCTTTCATTTCACTTTGGAAGATCACATAATGTAGGAGGCAATTTTTAGTGGCTATTCTAATAGGCTCACAAGGCCCTTAAATATCAGAGGAGGAACAATCCTCCTCCTACCTGTATTGAGACCAAAATATATGCTGGTGCTGCCAGAATTGATTTGGGTATAATTGGAATTCACCTTGCGGGTTCAAGTTTTAAAGAAATTGGAGCAAACTCAAATCTGGTGCCAGCTGAACAAGGCGGCAGAGTTACAGGAGAAACTAATTTTTCCCAATTATTTTAATGTGAATTTACTGCTCTTGAAACACACTGTGTTAATGAAAGCCCTTTATTTATCCAAAGGGGTACAACGTGAGTGACAGTGGCATTCCTCACCAACACAATTTAGTCTATTTTTGGGAAGAGGCTCCAGCAAAAGCATTTGCATCCTATTTATCACGTCCACTGGCATCTCTGGGCTTCCCGGGCTTGATGGCAGAGCTATCATCATTTGTAACGGCATTTCTCTCGCAGTGGGGACGTAGGCTCACAGAAATGAAATGTGATCCACTGTTTCATAAGGGCTGCTGAAACACGGCTAGGTGATAAGGACTTTCGCTTGTAAGAGATGACAAAATCTCAGAGCTAAACTAAATCATGAGCACATTGGAGGCTCCCATCTTCAGCTGCATGCATGACTCTACCTCATCGTCTTGCCATCAGTGAAAGCTACAACGTAGCAGCAGGTTTCTGAAGAATATCCTAAACTTCTAGAAACTTCACAGGTTGAACCAGGTCTCCCCTTCAGAAAGACTATACTGGCTGGTCCTTGAACAGCACAATGAAGTTTTAATAATACCACTTCATAGCAGAGATTTCATTACATTCCACTGGTCTTCAGTTCAACTTTTGGTAGAAACCCATTGACTTCATTAGATTTATTTTTTTAGGAGATATCTCTTTAAGGGAATATGCAAGAGTAATTACCACATAATTTGTCACAGACAAGTCTATACACTTGACACTGCGTGTGCTTGATGTTTACACCCATGATGTAGTGCAACAGAAAAATGTGCATGTGTTTGTCTTAGTGCTAATGCAACCATATTTCTCTGAATGGGAAGATCAGGCAGACAAATCAAAAGCTAGAAACAGTAAGTCAAATGCCCTGGCCTGACATTTGAGTATGAAGTTTGGCTAACTCTCCTGCACCTGTGGCAGAGGGGGAAAAACCTCCCATGTGCCAGGTGAGTCTTCCAGCTACAGGGCTTTTTACCAAGGGGAACGATTCTCCTTCACTCAGGGCTTAAAACTTCTGGTTCCATGGGAAGTTCTGGTTTCTCTAAACCACTTTACTCAGCACTCAGCTCCAGCAGTGACGAGACTCCTCCAGGGAAGAGCTGAACAGTATAAACCATTTTGCATTATATTTTCAAATTTTCAGAAAGAACAAGAAAACTAAAGAAACACTTACAGAAGTGTTAGTCTTACACTAACTTTCATGATGTTTGGTCATATCTGTCCAGAGGATAAAGTACATTATGTAAATTTTAAACTTTCCTACAAACTGAAAGTATGAGATAGAATATAATCTTTCATGTTCATTATGAAAATAAAGTACCCAATCTGGGATCATTACAACTTTGGCAGAGAATTCTAGATCCCAGACTTTCTAGAGAATCCTGTGTGTCCTCAGTCTGTGCTCTCTCTCCAGTCACACTCCCCCTCCTTCACAGAACATGTCTTCCCCGTGTACGTAAACTCGTATTTTGGCCCTATTCAGCATCCATGATCTGCTTTCACTGGTGAGCTGCAGTTATTATTACACAACTGTGATAGTACTCACCCGCCAGTAAAATAGGTTTAAGAGCACACTGTTTAGCAGTAGGATTTTAACCTAATCCTTAATCGAACTTTCAATTTTATGCCCTCCTTTTCAAACAGGAGAGTGTTACGTATTTTGATTATGTACTAGGTGGGGTAGATGTAGCAGAATGGCACACATGAAATGTTTGGATTTCTTGCTTCAGCCACACATTTCCTCCTTCTTTTAGCATTAACCATTCACCACCGTATAGATAAGCCCAGCATAATGTCTTTTCAATTAAGACAAACAAAAATGTATCATCAATAGCATCATCATTAACAATTTGCAATTGCCATCTAGTTACAGCACTTGTTCTAGCTTTGGGTGGCGTGCATCCCCACGCTGATGACGGTGATGATTACAATAGCAAAGGTCAGGCTTGTAGCCTCTCCGAAGCCAGTCATCCAGACGATTACCATCATTGACAGTTTTTGCCAGAAGCACGCTTATTGAAAGCAATGTGAATGCCACAAGGACTGTGTATAAAAATAGAGGAAAATTGTCTGCAGTCTTTCCTCATCTCCTGGTTGCCAATTGTAATTAGATCTTCAGGCTGCTTTGTAATCAGCCATCAATTCCGCAGTATAAAGACCTCTGCAGCAGAATATGCACTCTATGTCTTTATCAGCAGAGTCCTCCAGTCATCCAAACAGCTTACATTATAAATATCTTTTCCACATAACTTAGGGCATCCAGAAAAAAGGGAAATGAATATACTAGAGCTTCTTCTAGCAGAAGCTGGAAAAGAATATCAATTGCAATTACTGTGCAGCATTTGCCTATGCAACCCTATACTCAGCAGAGGTACTGAAATATTGTCAAAAAGAATCTTCATGTATATGTATAAAGTCCCACTTCCTTTTCCATTTTTCAATATATAAGATTATCTCCCCTCATACAACAGACAATCCTCTGAGTATCACTACTTTATTCTTAATATGTGTGTTTTGAGGGGTCCAGGCTGAATTGCTTTCCACTGATATAAGCAAAAATATACAAATTACCTCTAAAATTGTATTCACCTACATGTTACATGATGTTTCTGCCTTATTTTCTCTCAAATAATAAAGATTTTTCATATCTATTTGGCTGTTGTTTAAATAATTTGCATTATAGTTGTACTGATTTATAAATCGATATGTTCAGGATCCATTTTCACTATGTTTAGTTGTTAGATGCACGCATAGAAGAGTGTTCACCTTACTGAGGTAAGATCTGTCCTCATTGTATTCATTAACCTTCAAGGAATCTATATGGACAAAAACTCTCATTTGCATCAGTTTCCTGGTTTTCATCATAAAGAACATTGAATAAATACTTTTTTTAATTATAGACAATTTGTTCAGATAAAGTCTCAGCAAATTGTCTTTTAAAATGTATTTAAGATGACAGAAATCTCTCTCAGCTATACATCTTTTACTAAACAATGCTAGAAGTTACAGTAAGCCATTATTTTCCTGTCTCTGAAAATGCTGATCCATACTTCTCTTTGGAGTAACTTCATGTGAGTGGTGAAAGAACAAGCACCATTGCAACTCATAAAACCATAGACTACAAGCCCAGCCTTCCAAGATGAGTTTCAACAGGTCTACAGCTACAGACTTTTCATCAGCAGAAGACTTCAGAGTGCAGAGGAAAATTGTCTGTGTCAGCTGGACCTGGCTGTTGGCAAGTCCCATCTCCATCTTCTCTGACACCCATCCACATGGATAAAGTCAGAGGGTCTCCACTGCAATTTTGAAAGTTGTTTCTTCCCTAAATAAGAATAATAATGACTCCAAGGAATTGTTTCTGAAATCCAAGTTCCTATAACTTCCATCCTTAATTAAAAAAGCATTGTCAAGAAAGGACCAGTGCTGTATTCCCTTGATTTCACTCTGTCTCTCCAAATGACGAAGGGATCTCAAGTGAAGAGATGAGGGCAAAAGTTAAAAACAAGACATTTAAATAGTGTTTCATGAACCTTGGAAAATGTCATGCCAAGCTCCTCAGGTGGAAATTCAGTTTCTGTGCATTCCAGTCTTCTTTCAATATGCCCATCTGACTCTCCAGATTCATTAACTGAGCAGCCACATTTTCTAGCAGGTTTCCTACAGTGATTGAAGTTTGCAACACATCTATTTCTACATATAGCAATTCCAACACTTCTCAAAATGATCCCTTAAAGTCCAGACTTGTGGCAGATTGTCTTTCCAGCAGGACAGCACAAGATGGGCTCTGGTATGTGTCTTGAGATGTAGTGGTAAAGCATGTTGAAATAAATTAACTATTTATACAGCGCATTTCGTCTCAGGATTGTATGAGCTATCTAACTCACAAACCATGCATAAAAGTATCAGCCTCCAGAGTCAGACAAGGGAGTTAATGCAGGTCAGAATCTTAGGTACTGAGAACACAACGTGCTCAGGAAACCTGAAAAACTTGGGTGGTTCTGCTTATAACAATGATGTTATTCAGGTGACTAAACGTAGCGCAAACAAGTTTCCAGGATGAGGGATTAATGATTCAATTTAGGCAACGAAAGGCAATTTTATACATTGGTACAGAATGGCCTTTAGGCAAGACTGGAATATTATGTTTTTGTTTGTCAAGAAGCAACAGTTTCAAACAACATGTATTTCAACATTCACAGAATTAATCAGAAAAAGAAAAGTTCTCAAACTCCTCAAAGTTCTCCTGTCTGATTTCATTCCCTCATCAGTTTTACCACCTGCTGGGACAAAGATATGAAAAATAGATAGCTAGCAATTGTATGGAATCACGTCAAGTGAAAAGATTTTAATGGTTTTGCTCTACTGTGACATCTATAAGCCCCACTTAGTGGCTAATGGACAGTTTTGTTCTGCTTTTTCCCCTACCTTCTCTCACTCTTGCCAGCTAACCTTAGGTTGGATTCATACTGGTTTCTTGTGTGATTCCAGCCAGCTGAACCCAAGTGGCCTTCAGGCAAATGAAAGTCAGGACAATAACATGTGCAATTTCTTTTCAATTCTTGTGTTTCTGATATAAGAAAAACAAAGCAAAACCAGCTATGATACAGACTTAGTGCTGAGCTGCACAGAAGTGATGCAGGGACTTGCGGTCTCAGAGAACTTCCTGTAAAGTGAACATCCAGTTCCACTTCTTCCGTGTCTCTTTTTGTTGGGATTAAGATCATGAATTAAGGCTATCATCAGCACTGCAGTCCATAAAACCCGATGCCAAATTTACCAACATTTTTTTATGGGAAATGACATTATAGCAGCAGCTTCTATATCTCTCGTAAGCTCCACATATTGTACAGACAGCTCTGAAGTTGCCTTTAGATCTGTCATATGGTGCAAACAGCTGCCGATGAGCCATGTGAACTGCTTTGACCTCCTATATGCCATTTTCCTCTGGCTTCCCTTTGACTTTGAGCGTGCGGCCTCTTTTCCACAGCTCACAGGACTGCAACGCAGAGGTTCTTTTCCTGTTTGAAGGGATCGGTGATTTTTCTTGGAGAATACAAATACAAATCAATAGTTTCTCATGTTGACATAAGGCGAATTTTTAAATGAATTCTCTTTTCACCTCTGAGACTAGTACAAAGCAACCAGAAGAAGCTCCATTAGAGCTGCTCTGGGGATTTTAAGACTCTGCTTCACTTGTCCCCATTTCACAATGTCAAAACATGTAAAAACAAAGGATTTCATTTCACTTACAAAAGACATTTCAGTAAGTGTGCAACTTCAGAAGGAGTTTAATTACATGGTGTATTCACAGGTGACAAGGTGCTAGTGTTTGTACGTAGAAAAACTACCTGAGCAAGATTTCAGAAGGCTTTTTCCTCCAACACAGGAAAATTAGGGCTACTATCTCTCACATTTATTTAAGGTCAATAATGAGCATTGCAGGACCCTGGGTTCACTGAACTATCTGCAGAATAAATGCAGAAAGTGTCCCTTGAACTGCACATTCCCTGTCCCCTCTGGACAGCACAGTGCTGGGCTTTTTGATCTACATATTTTTTTAGATCCATGTTATCTATTAGATATTTGACTGATTTAGCTGGGGAGTAAAGACATCTTTACGTAACGTGCCTCAAAACCAAGTGGTCTGCTAAGCAGAAATTTCATCGGCTGCCTCTGCCCTTCAAAACCCTCTTGCAGAGAAAGAGGCAGCACGTCACCATGGGAATAGAGCAGAGAGCTGTTCCGGTGAGACACACCGAGCGTGGCCCCAGGTACAGCCAGAACCAGGAGCCACGGATCTCCCCGCGGGCCCTCGGCATCCAGTCCAGGGCAAACGCCACATGTCCCAGCACTGCCCCACCTTCTGCCCTGGGGGAAAACTCCCCAAGGGATTTCACTGCCGGAGTGCTCAAGTGATGCGTCCTAAGCTCAGGGCATTACTGAGCAGGTTATGATGGCAGATGCGGCTCTGGAACCTGAATTTTGCTCCAGTAACCTGCATAGCTTACCGAAATCCTGCAAGACTTACGCAGGGCTGAGCTGCGTAAGACTAAAGGCAAAATTTGTTTTCTTGTGTTTAGACTTAACAAAATTACATTTCATTTCACATTCCTTATTTGTACAGCAAAGAAGCAGATTGATATTTCAAAACCTTTTCCAAATGTTTATTTTAAGCAGTGTTACAGGAACTCTGTATTTTTACATATGGTTAGTGATGCTGTTTGCAAGTTACTAGTCATCAGTTTAACTTTTAATCAGAGATTTTAAAAGGTTTCTGTATCTTTGGAAGTTTCACACATATTTAACTGAAGCTTGATGAGCAGCGACGTTTTAATTGAACAGGTGTCCAGGGATGGCAGCACTCCTCACTGAGTAGCTACTCCTGGGAAGCAAGCCATTGAGTGGCTGAGAAGTACAGGTAGCTGAGAGTAGGTGTTCTGGCAATACACCTTCTTTAGTGCAAAACCTGTAAAGAAAAAGAAAAAAGCAGCAAGCAAGGACAGGCTTTGCAAAGGTTGCAAAGATAATTTTGCAGATCCAGTTACATATTACACGAATTATATAAAGACTGTTTAGCTCTAATATTTAGTTGTCTTTTGTATTATATTACAGAAATCCTTATACATGCAAGTTCTTTGTTTTGCTGTTGCTACCTTCTGATGATTGTATTTCATTATATTACCTCACTTGAGATGACTATTTATTCCTCTGCTGCTAGAAACAACAGAGAAGGATGCAAACACTGCAGGGAAAAAAATCTAAGTGTGAGGGTCTAAGAACCAGCATTTCTGATTCCTGCTGCTACTTCACTCTATTTTGGGGCACATATACAATGTATATGTAGTACATAGTCTTAGATAATTTATTCATATTAATTAAAATGTCATAGATTTACATGCATGCACATTACACAGCTAAAGAGACAGGAACAGGTACTAAATATTCACAGATAGATGTGAAGATTTAATTACAAAAGCAGCTTTGAAACCTTATAGACATATACACACGCACACACATTCATACACATTCTTAAGTGCAAATTGGTATTAATACTATATATCATACAGCTCCAAGTGATGTTCACAGGGATTATTTTCTAAGTGACAGTTAAAAATAAGCATATGTTGAAAAGACAGAATTCAGATTCCTTAACCAGTTAAAATATAAATACACCACAAATAAAGATGAGCAACAGATTTAACACAGAAAGAATATCAGAAAACTTAACTTCACAAAAATAAAACATATAAAAGTAGATCTAATTATTTAAAAGTTTCTTGATGTATATAAAATTCTAAACTATTAATAAATATATCTGATAAATAATGATGATAGTCTCCATATTTCTTTGTTTAATTCTCAGTTTTCTTGCAAGACCTTCTTGAAGTTTGGTTGTAATGGATCATTACGTCCATAATGTGCTCAATGTTGGAGTGAATTTTGAACAGTTTTTAGGCTGCATACTGTTTTCTTCCAGATAATTTACTGGATTAAAATTAGCAGTGTGAAAAGCTGTAGAGAAATCTAAATGCCTGCCAAATCAAAGAAATAATCACATTTTTATGAATATTTAATATCATAGTCATGGCAAATAAGGCAAGTAATTAGTACTTACCATAAATTTGCAAAGTATTATTTTATGTAAATGTTACATTCTACTAGTTTGATATGAATTATTCATCATATTACCAGACGCTGACACAAACCAGCAAACACTAAAATCTATGTGTTATTAGTTTACTTACCTTTAATGATATTGTTTAGAGAGAATTTTTGTGAGATTACTATTTTTTCCCAAATGGGATGGAAACAAGAAGAAAGTCATTTAAAGTCACCTACTGCACATTCCAATATTGGAGAAACTTACGATGCAAATACACGAAATGCAAGTTCTTTCATGTGTGCAGATGAAGAGCTCTCAGGTATGCCTCTGATTGCAAAGACCGCAGAGGGGATTACTATTAATGAAGTATGGTAAAAGCTGTTTATAAAAATAACGGATGTGGGAGAAAAATGAACAGCATCTTTAAAGATAACCCTTGTAACTCGGCAGAGTCAAGAGGCAGAGTCCTTGGGTCAGGGAGTGAAGCGATTAAAAGAGAATCTAGACTTGACTATAACATGCAACATATAGCACTTCGGGACAAAAGAGCCTCTGTAGCTTATCTATGGATGTTGGCTTGTCACCTGTCTTTCAAGGCTTGACTACTAACGTTTCTTGATTCTTACAAAAATCAGTTCCTTTTCCTGATTTGTGATTGGCACCTACAGATCCCTGAAAACATTAACCCTCATCATGCTGCCAGTGCTGCAGTATATTAAAAGACCAAAGCCGCTTTCAACTCTTGCCCAACCTTCAACAACCTCATTCTCCTTTTGGTATTAGTAAGATCTTTCACTTTATTGTAACAGGCAAATTTTCTCATTTTGCTGATATTATTTCTTTGGAGCCACCAGTAGAGAATGACTCACACTAATTCATAGAACACACCCCTTTCCAATTACCTTATGATGTGAAAAATAACCATTTACCTTCCTCATCTGTCTTTCACCTACCAAACTATTTTTATTGAATCTTTCATGAGCAGCATCTGACTTTTTGATCGTACAACATGAATCTTCACCAAACAGTAAATCTTTAAGTCTTAATAAATTACATCCACTCTGTAACAAACTCAACAAAATTAAAATCTGCTCACTGTATACATCCTCTCCTTTAGTAAATCCACATATATTTTCTGCAGAGAATTTTGATCTATTCTAATATTAATCTATCCTACTATGAACCAATTTTAGTGTTCAGGAGCCTTTCAGACTAGCTGGTTTTGGAGCCAAGCTCTAATATTAAATTAAGTTCTAGTATTTCATATATAATAAAAACCATACTTTGGTCCTTTGGATCATAGTTCAACTTACAGCCACCACAAATTACACTTGGGATCTACCAAGGGATGTTATAACTTTCAAGGTCTACCTCACTCTTCAGCTGTCTGGTAGTGTCTTAGGGCAGTAGGGCTCACGGTACTCAGGCAATAAGCCAATGATCTGTTTCGATTTTTTTTTCAAATATGATCAAAGTAGCAAAGAGTTTTCACGTCCTAACAGAATTCTGAATGGTGAAAAAGTGGACTACCTACCTACAGTAAAAAGCAGTATTACCACCTTTGGACAGAGCTCAGACCAGGTGGAGTAGTTGTTTTACTCATGGTAAGTAAATGAGGCTCAGATTGCAGGCTGATCGAGGTAGTTCTCTCTGAGCCGTTGGCATCTCTGAATCAGGAATTTGCAAGCATGAGCAACATTGGTCCACATTTAATTTATTTGATTTAGATACAGCTTTCCTCATGCAACCTTAACTCTGTGTTATTCATGCTTTTCACTGATCGTTTCTATAATAGTGTACCTGGAGTTTAGTACAGCAAAGGCAAGCTTTAGCCTTACACGCTATCTTTACAACATAGGTATGATTTTGAATCATGCCGTGCTAAGGCACGCACCCAGCAGAATGTCTCTGCAGCTTCTACTGCATTCTACAAAATGGAAAACATCCCATTTCCAGAGAAATGAAATACAAGAGTTTCAGCTAGGAGAGAAGGGCAGGGTTTCAGATGGCTATCACTTGTGGTCTCATAGAATGAAATATTTCAAAGTTCTAGGAAATGGGTGGCATAGGAGCTTTGGGAACAATACTGTTAGAATAGTTCCTCACTGTGAGTTCGTGTTTGCGCGCTGTACTTGGCAATGTGCATCAAGGAGCTGGCAGCCAGGATCAACTATTAGAAGCAGTTTTACAAACCACAGCTCAGTATCCCCCATTTTAAATAAAAGCTTGCCAGCTGGCAAGTGGGAGAGAAGGAAAGTTCCTGTCCTTGTGGGAGGTTTGGACTCCGCACCAGGAAACCTTCAATCTTTAACAAAACTCTCATCAGTCTTTGAGAGTTACATGTTTTCCCTTAAAATCACCCTTGTATAACCTAGCTTCAAATTTATTTCCATGTCCAAGTAAGCAAGTTAGCAAGGTCTGTAGAAAAGCAGAAAGGAACAAACGTAATGATCAAAAGATCACGCTGAAGAAATCCTTCAATCCCTGATTCCTTCACCCGTTGGTATGGGCTCTCCTTCCCTCCTGTACCTTGCTCTGGCCTCCTCTCCCCCGATAACAATGATAAGCAGCACATGCAAAACATCCAGTTAAAAGCAAAATACTATTTGCACATTTAAAGTGATGGTAGAGAAGATATGAGAACACAGCACAATGGACAGCAAAAATGTGGTTCACATAAATGTTTGTTTTTAGCTTTAATATTTTAAACAAACATTTCCTTCCACTTAGACTCATCCTAATCTGCAATCTCCACCTGGTGTTTTTCAAACCAGATGGAAATGTAAATTATTTAAAATCATGAAATTCCATTAGCAGTTGGGCTTAAGTGCTTAAAAAGAAAAAAAAAAAAAAAAAAGAGAGAGAGAGGGGGGGGAAGGAAGAAAACTTTTCAGAGTTCCAGAAGGCGACTGCGCTACCCCTTGTATATGGCTGCGAGCACAGAGCAAGGTCCGGGAGTGCTCCACCCTGTATGTGCCCTGGCTGAGGCATCCTCTGACCACGGATGATGAAGAGCCACCAGATCCAAGCAGGGGCTGAGATTTGCACTGCAGCTCACTTATTCCCACAGCAGAAAGAGTGTGACCCCTGGAGAGCCTGCAAAGAGCCTGAAATCTATTTCACCTCCCAAACTGCTTAGAGCAATGCTACCAACTTTGCTTCTGTTCAATGGGGAGAAACGATTTTCCCCCAACTCTTTTTTTTTCCCCCAAAGTGCAACTGATGCCCATGATGATGTCCGTTCCTTCCTCTTTGTAGCATAAAAGCCTGGGAGCAATTGCCGTATAAAGAAGATGAAAAAATTTGCATGAACAAATACGGCAGAAAACTGAAAAGGACCATCAGGAAGAAAATACAAATTAACTTCATCTTTCTACATGCAGGGTTTTGCTGGGAAAATTAATAACAGAAATGACACTTTAGGGCACTGCGCTCTTTTATCTCTCCTCTTTATTGAGGCCTTGTACAAGAGGTGATAAGCAAGTAGCAAGTGCTGATGTTGTATCAAACTACTCACAGCTCTCAGGTGCGCCACAAGACAGGAGCCTAAAGCTGAAATGAACTGACGGACCAGTTTCCCTTCCTCCAAGTGGGCTTCATTCTGCCAACCCCCATCACCCTCTGCAAAGCTCCCTATTGCTCCGCACAGCAAGAAATCAAGTTGAGGCAGCTTCACCACTGGCTGGAGGACCTTCTTCATCCATCTTCAGTATCAATTTTTGTGAGTTGGGAGCTCTCTTGCTTGGGTTTATCTAGTATTTGGCCACACCATACTATAAAAATCTCTCTAAAGCTGAATTATATTACTTAAAGTACAGGAACTTAAAACTCAATAGTGGTTTGGATATAATCTGTTCACACTGAATAACCATCTATATAGATGTACCATTTACAAAATCCACAGCAGACATAGCCATTCTGCCTCCATTATCAATCCCCAGTTATTAATAAGAATACTATTCTTACCCAATTATTAACCTCCCAATTCAGCTAGATGGTAACCACACTTCCATCTTTAATCACACTTTCACTGATAAAAGCAGAATGGATGGATTTAAGTTTCCTGGACCTAATCCATCAAAGGAGACTTAGGCACGGTAACACTGTCCTATCTGTCCTATTATGAATCCAGAAGCCTATGAGAGATGGCTATGTCCACCCTGAAAAGCATGAGAAGAGTTTGATACTTCCAAAGGGAATTCACAAGTATCAGCACACTGAATGGATGCTAATGCCTCTCTCACACCTGAGGTCCATTGGAGCACTGACCCTGAGCTGGCACAGCTCCCTCCACTGCTTGATTTGGACAAGAGATCTGAACCCAGATCTAGTCTGACAGAAAATGACTATATAAGGAATTTTGTATATCTTATGCCATAGGATACAGCAGATAGTTAAGGGAATTGGATATATGGGTGGCAAGTGAGCAAGAAGCTGGAGTCCCAAGTTTGGTTTCAGGTTCTGTGGCAGAAGGTGGTGCCAATCTCTATGAGTCTGGCCTTCTGTTTGCACATTGCCTAGTCCAGTATGAGTCCTATCTGCTGCAAGTTTGCATGGTCTGTGAAACTCAGTCAAACTGCAAACTCAGAGAAACTGTGATTAACACTGATCATATTTACTATGGAAACAGCACCTAAGTCATATTTAAATGGTCAATTTTGTGCTATGCCTAATGATCACTTCGGATTTTTTCTTGCTTTGTTCCTTCACGCCAACATTTGTGCAAATCTTTTCATGCCTTTGGCGCTTGGCCCAACATAATAGAAAAACTTCCCTAGGAAATCTTGTACCTTCCTCTTATCTCTAAAATATTGGCATATTGACTAAGGGAAAAACACCTGTGAGCCACAGATGTGACCCTCTACAATGCACTATCTACCTACAATTCCTTGTATTTCATACCATTGGAAAAGCAAACTCTGTTCACAGGGGAAAACCTTATCGAATGTTGTAGCACTAAAAGCACCCAGAAGTGGCAATGTAAGCAACAATCCCAATTTCAGTATCTCCAAGCAAATGTCAGTGTTCTGAGCAGCTGCCTCATGGAAAGGAGAAGGCTGGATGCTTCACACAGTTCTGCTCCGCTCCTTTCTCGCATTACATCATTTAAATGCCGGACATGTTCTTGTCATGGCTTTTTCTCTCTGATTCCAAAGAAAGAAACTGGGGCTTCTGATCAGAATGGAGAAGCAAAGAGAAACAAAACAAAACAAAACAAAACAAAACAAAACAAAAACATGTTTCTATAGCAAAGGGAATCCTGTCAAATCACATTTTATAAAAACAGTATTTTAGGATATACCTATACTGTATTTGTTGCAGTTTGGGCAGAGAGAACTGTATTCATTCTATGGGTCATGGGGACGTGACAGCTCTTGTGGCACAGAAATCAGTGGGACTAGATGCCCTGGTGTTTGCTGAGTTCCTCAGAAAGGCTTTACAGCCTGCACGGAGCTCGATCTCTTATGCCACTGGGAGCATCCAGGTGAGCTAGTTTAAATCTAGCTAGGATGTATCTGCATGTACTGCAGTCGGCTTAGCTGCAGAGTAACTGCAGTGTAGTGTCCCCTCCCATGCAAAAGAAGTGACTCTATGTTGTTAATTTTTTTGTAAGCTTGCATACCTCATAGGTAGTCCAAAATTATCCTGCCTCATGGAAAGAAGTCAACAGCCGTCTGCACCACACTGAATGGCACTCAGCATGATACAGGTCCCAGTTGGGAGCAAGTCTTCCTCTCAATTTCATCTGAGACTTTCCTTCTTCCCTTAATAAAACCCATAGAAGCCATCAAAAATATTCTGAAATTTCCATAGCTTTATAGAATCATAGAATCATGGAATGGTTTGGGTTGGAAAGGACCTCAAAGATCATCTAGTTCTAATCCCCCTGCCATGGGCAGGGACACCCTCCACTAGACCAGGCTGCCCAAAGCCCCATCCAACCTGGTCTTAAACACTTCCAGGGATGGAGCCTCCACAACCTTTCTAGGCAACCTGTTCCAGTGCCTCACCACTCTCACAGTGAAGAATTTCTTTCTAACATCTAATCTAAATCTACACTCCTTCAGTTTAAACCCATTACCCTTGTCCTGTCACTACAGTCCTTGATAAACAGTTGCTTTCCATCTATCCTGTAGGCCCCTTCAGGTACTGGAAGGCCTCAATTAGATCTCCCCAGAGTCTCCTCTTGTCCGGGCTGAACAATCCCAACTCTCTCAGCCTGTCCTCACAGGAGAGGTGCTCCAGCCCTCTGATCAACTTTGTGGCCCTCCTCTGG
>VXBL01000867.1:197208-217047 GCA_013400195.1 Aramus guarauna | reverse complement strand
GCTACAGTGGGCGGTTCTGCATTCTCCCAGTCCCTGCCCTTGCTTTCTGTGACCTGGCCAGTGTGGCTCAAACACTTGTCAGTGAAGACTCAGGCAAAGAAGCAGCTGAGTACCTCAGCCTTCTCTATATCCAGGTAACCAGGTAACCAGGTCGCCCTGGGGGTTGACCAGGTTCCAGAGGGGGCCCACATTTTCCCTCGTCCTCCTTTTATCACTAATATACCTACAGAAACTTTTCTTGTTGTCCTTAACTTCCCTGGCTAAATTTAACTCTACCAGGGCTTTGGCTTCCCTAACCTGGTCCTGGCCTCCCGGACAGTTTCTCTGTACTCCCAGGCCACCTGTCCTCGCTTCCTCCACCCTCTGTAGGCTTCCTTTTTTTGTTTGACCTTGCGCAGGAGCTCCTTGTTCATCCATGGGGGCCTCTTGGTGTTTTTGGCTGACTTCCTCTTTCTTGGGACACATTGCTCCTGAGCTTGGAGAAGGTGACCCTTGAACACTAGCCAGATATCTTGGGCCCCTCTTCGCTCTAGGGCTTTGTCCCATGGTATTCTACCCATCAGATCTCTGAAGAGGCCAAAGTCTGCTCTTCTGAAGTCCAGGGTAGCGAGCTTGCTGTGCTTTATATCCAGATAAAGCTTCTTTTGTGCTATCTGTGCAGAACAGCTTGCAGTATCTGGGGTTACATCCCTTTTTTGGGGATAGGAGCCTCCAAAAGTGCAGCCACTTTTGGCCATAGCCCACAGGGATAAACTCTGCTGTGATTTCTTAGAACATCAACCTGCAGGACTAGTACTGAGACCCTCCAAGGGTAAAAGGAAAAAGGAGGTACAGCTGGGGTCATACCTTCTATTTGTGCCATCTTGGACTCAGAGCTGCAGAAAACAAAAGCTTCTCACCACTGCTTTAAGGAGATCAGAACAAGGCTGGGATTCCCTTTCACCCAGCATGAATCAGAGGGCAGTTCAAGTTGGACAGGCCATCCCTCTTAAAGCAAGCACAGCTATGAGATGAGACGATGCTACTCAAAGCTTTATCCTGGCAGATGCTGTAAACATCCAAGCAAGGAGGTAGCACACCCTCTCTGTGCACCTTCTTCCACTGCTTCGCTGTTCTCATGGCGAAACAGTTTTTCCCGGTATCCTCTTGGACACAACTTCCCTTGTGTCCGTTTCTATCCGCTGTCTTTTGTCCTTCCACCACACACTACTGTAAAATCCTGGCTCCATCTTCTTGACAACCTCCTCATGGGTTCTGGTACACTTTTGTTAGGTCCCTCTGAAGCTATCTCCTCTCAAGGCTGAATAAACCCAGTTCCCTTAGCCTCTCTTCACAGGACAAGAGCTCCAGCCCCTGACCATCTCAGTGGTTCTCTGCTGAATTTGCTCCAGTTTATTGATGTCTTACTTCATTGCATCAATGAAGCCACAAGGAAGGCCAGAAGGAGCCAAAGCAGAGACACATTCTGAGAACTTTCTACTAGGCATTTCCTTATCCTGTTTTGCAAGTTTCAATATGAATAATAAGCGATTGCACCCTCAGGATGTAGTAAGTTATCCCTTTCTGGCTATCACAGGGCCCAATGGCACGTACACACCTAATGTGTCACAAATGCAAAATGAAGTATAACAATTCAGCCCTCCCTGGCGTGGTTTAGTTGCTGCCAGTTAGGAACCTGCACACAACAGGTCTCACCAGTTAGCTGATGGGTAAAGCCCATTAACCTCCGAGCTGCTGAGTTCTGTTTATCTGACCAGTGAATGCAAGTTAATTTCAATTTTGTCTCCCTGTCTTCTTTTACCCTTTTCTGCATTGCCTTTCAGTTGTCTATTCCTCTCAGCTGGCTAAACATTTTCTTCGCCCTTCCTGTCCCATCTTCCATCCTGAAAGTCTGGAGTTTCTGTGTTAATTGCCTTCCCCTTACCCCAACACCCAGTTTGAATCTAATCCATTTCAGCAGCAGTCTTGCCGGATCTGGGACCACTAGTCACTTTAATTTTGACCAATAGCTAGACTTAAGGGGGGTCCATTCTTGATTTGCTGATGGCCATCTCCATTAGAAACACAATTATACATAACAATAAGAAGAGATACCACAAATTAACTGTATGTATTCCTAACACAGGTTATATTTTTAAAATAGGTTCAGTACAAGGACACTAAAGATGGACTCATATTGAGATTAAGGCACCTGAATCTAGGTGTTTACACCACTGACCTAAACTCCCATTACAAAAAAAATGGAGATGTAGTTAAGATCGTGAACTGCCCACCTACAGCCGGTCTGCTCAATAACCCTGCAGGCTCCACTGACTGTAATGGCATCCGAGGCACAAAGCCTATACGTAGATACTTACATTTATGCATTTTAATTTGAAATAGAATCCTACCTAAAGGATTCAAAAAAGGCTTTTTATAACTTTCAAACTTAATTTCCTACTACAGACAGAGGAAAGAAGGATCAATGTTAAGTAATTACACTAAGTTTTGTACCAGCTCAGGGTCTCCCAGTGAGTTGCTCTGAATACCAAACCTTGCTGCCTTAAGATGCTAACTGCAGCAGCTCAACACCAGTTAAAAACACTTCTCACAGCTCCCACATGCTTTGCATTTTGCCATAGGATAACCGAGGCACAGGGATGCCAGATCCTCCAGAGCCGCCCCCCAGCAGGCCAGGTTCCCCTGGGCACACCGGCGAATGTAGAGCCCCCCTGGGGGGTCAGCCCCCCCTGGAGCCGCGAGCGGGGGATCCCTTCCGCCAGCGGGTGCCAAGGAGAGGTTGGCCAACAAATGGAGGCAGAAGAGACCTCGCGGGTGAAGGGGTCTGGCTGATGCTGTTGGCTGGGGCACTACACCAAGAGGGAAAGGATGGATCCCCTCCAGTAGTCACTGTGTCATCTTTTTTTGTTTTGTTTTCTTCTTTGTTTGGATCCAGGAGAATTCAGGTCCAGATGAGACCGGGTTCAAAGCCAGTGGACTGCAGCCATTTCCAGTTAAACAGAAACCGTTCAAAGTTAATGAACAATATTCTGCAAATGCAAAGAAAGAGATTCATGCATTAAAGCTGCATTAAGAGAGGAAAGAGAAAACAAATAATTCTCTCTGTCTGCCGCAAGCTGCACTTTAACTAACTGAAGCTGATTTCAAAAGAAATGCTGTGGGTCCCCAGCGCAGAGGTGGAAGGGGCGGGAAGGTTACGTGGGGAGAAGAAGAAATCACTTTATTTCTATCATGATGCAGTAAGATATAAATACAATCAAAAGGGGTTAATCTAATCCTTTTGTGAAGCACTGAGTCAGAGAACAAGACAAAAACAAATCTGTGATCTGGAACTTCCTGAGCACCCACTCAGGGTGGATTAATGAGGAGTACACGGCTGTGAAATTACGTGCCCTCTGAGTCAGGAAAATGGTCCTAGTGGTGCATGACCTTGAAATGAGGGGAAGCAAACTTCACCTGATCCACAATTATAAAGACCTAAAAGGAGGGGGACTAAGGAGGAGGGAGAACACATTAAGAGCCGGGAAAATGTTTCTGAATATGAAACCAACAAAATACTAAGCAGACCCAAGGCTTGAAAGACAAATTAAATGTAGCATGAAAAAATCCAGAGGCTTTAAAGGATACTGGCATTAGTGTTTGAGCATTATAAGGAAAGCTTGTCCTCTTTATTTACATGAAGTGGATATTTTGTTGCTGTTGTTATGGACTTAGCGATGTTTGTCTGCCTTCAATTTTCTCTTTGCAATGAAAAATTGTTGTGAGATGATTTCTAGTCTTAGCTGCTTTACATGACAGTATTATCAAGGATTCATCAAGAGGCCATCTGTCGAATTTATGAAAAAAAATGCAAAAACAAAACAGATGAAAAGGAAAGAGCAAGACAGAGACTGGTCCAGGGGACGATAGATGTGGCAGCATGTGCCTCAGTGTGAAAATTACAACATTTAAATACTGTAGAATAAATTACTGTGCCGAAAAATTAGTGATGCTCTCCCACTTCAGATTCTCCCCTTATGATGAGAACATAATGAAATAGATCACAGACCAAATCATTTTTTCCTGTGGCTATTATTATATTCTAATGAAAAATTAAAACGGGGTAAAGACATAAAACCCGTAAGGGAATCAAATAAGCTAAGCTACTGAGTCATTTCTTAGGTATCCCAAAATGTACAGCTGGTGTGGAAACAATAAATTCATATATTTTTATGTATATAATCAACTGATGTCCCCTTGTTTTTCATATCTTCTTGCATCTTTATAGCTGGTATGTGTAAACTCACATACGTGCCTATGACATAAGAAAGATAATGGAAGGGCAGAAAAAATGAGCTGTCCTCATTACAAGCTGGTTGAATTGCTTATCACAGTAGAGTCAAATATAAACATCTATTCCCAACCAATATATAGTATATAAAATTCACTAAGTGTCTACAGTTTTTTTAACTAGGTTGACACTTATGTGTACATACAGTGTATGAGAAATAAATTTGACTCCAACATGTGCTTATTGAAATCAAGCAGTTTGGATTTAAATGGAATCTAAGAGATGAAATTCAGTTTGTACTGTATTTTAAAATGGAAATACTACAAAGTCCAGGCCTTTCCTAACCTCTCCCTTCCTCTGGCCTCCATCAGGAAGGCACTTGAACTTCTGTGCAAATTTGTGGTAAGCTAACAGGGAAAATATTGTTGTACAAATATGAAAATTTCAACAGCCTTTCCTCAAAAGTAATTTGCCTTTCTCTTTTACTGATTATGTTTAAAGTTATGGAAAGCCAGCCATCAGGCTATCCCTATGAACATGCAAAAAATCAGAGTATGACATGCCATATATTTTTAAACATAACTGTATTACATAATGAAAAAATTGAGTTCTTTGTGTCCTGGGAAAAAAAACAAAAAGAAATAAAAGCTGATATTGCTTTTATACCACAATTAGAAAGACATTGACAGTAGTTAACTCTGACTATCTCCACTAAATCCTCCCACAAAAGTAAACGGCCTACTGACGATGACCTATCCAATGGTGACTTTCTGCACCGGAAAGAAAGAGTATGTGAAATTGCCCCTGAGCTTCACTGAAGACCTTCTTGACCTGTTCTGGTTTATATGGCAGATAACCAAACTGCACTAATTTCCACCTGTTCTGCTTTTTATACTAACAAGTAAAGAAAGGCTACATCTGGTGGTCCATCAAACAGTCCTCAAGCACATGGTCCTTCAGTTTAGATAATGAGCTTGCTTGATGCATGGAGATGGCAACATCCTGAAATCTTCAGCTGACTTGGAAAAAAAAAAAAACTAAAATAACCATTCATTTTAACTTAATTGAATTGGGATGGTCATCTTGATGCATCAGTAATTAAATGACAGCAAACATCATAAAAGCAAACTGTGCATATATCTTAATGGCACACAGCAAAGCAAAACTACTTACAAGGTCTAATCTCGATGTCCTTCCAAAACTACAAAAGTGTTTATGGCTAAACATCATTATATCATTCGCTGTAGTCTAGGGAATTCATTATATAGGTTTAATCCTGAAAATATATGCTTACTTATTTAACTTTACTCATGAGAGTAAGCCCACAAATTTCTGTTGTACTTGACCCAACTGTAAGTGAAAGCATATACAAATTCCTCTGAAAGATGGGCCATAAAATTTACATTCTGGAAACTTTTTTTAATACAATTATGCAAATATTACTATAACAATATCATGCTTTAAGGATCAATTCTTTAATTATATAAGCGTCAATATTCACTTGACAACTGTGGTGTAATTACAAGCAAAAGAACAGGTAGTTATGCTGGGGGGTGTGCTAATTAAGTAAAAGTCTTCTGTGAAGTATTTTCTTTTGTATCTGCTCAAATATCTGAACATTAAATAAAGTCAGGAGAATGACTCTCAGATAAAAATATTGTAGAAGTCTGCAGGATTTGTCTTCTGATTTAAAATAAGATTGGTATGTGAATACCAGACACGGTACCCTTTATGTAGAAGGAGCCATCATGTAAATGCAGTGAATCTATAACTTCTCAGTGATCAGTAATTGTGAAAATCAACAGAGAATAAACCCATAGCAATCAAGTATACTCTATTAACATCTATGACATGACCAAGCATTTAGATAACAATTTTACCATAGTAAATGGGAAACAAAAATACTTGTTGACAGTGATTTTTGATCCTCACTTCACTGCACCTCTAGGAACAGTTCAGGAGCAAAAAATGGCATCAGCAAACCAGCACTGTCCTTTGTGATTCGTTTTTAAAAATCCAGCTGCCTTGTTTAGAGATCTGGCCTTTTCTTCTCTGCATTTTCCCAAAGGACAGAAAAAAAATTAAATCCTTTGCTGAATCCATGCTAGGACCAGCTCACACTGAAATAGCGCAAGACTCTTTTGAGTTTCAAAGGAGTGGGATTCTTCACCCAGGTGCAGAGCTCTGCACCAAGCATGTCCAGCCTGCTTCCTGCTATCGATGGGTCATTTAAGTGCTTTGCCTATGCCAAACCGCTGTCACTGTACTGTTTAACAAAACAGTCACAAACAATAATAATCAGCAACAACAAAGATTGTCATACAAGCATTGGAGGTCTGGTTTCATCAGGAGCAGTGAATTCTTTGTAACCCTAATTAATTTACCGGGTTCAGAGGCAGTTGTTTCTCTGGCAGCAGATTTACCACGGGAGCTAGCTCGGTTTGATTCTCTGGCCCCATCTTTGAGAAATCAAGAGCCCTTGTGCCACTCCTCACCTGTCCCGAATTGCTGGGGCCCCGAGAGGAGAATTATGTTGGAGTAGGGCTGTGTGGGAGAACACGAAAACACATTCCATTAAATTAGTTACTCAAGTGTGTAACACTGCCGCGCACGGGAGTCAATTACCCTGATAGCCCGGCTCTGCCCCACTCCCTATAACCATACGACTGAAGATCCATTGTATAATAATAGCCTGCAATAAGGTGTCAAGAAAGGACATTAGGGGTCTCTGAAGCAATGAGCATTAACTGGGTGCAATATTTTCCTAGGTCCATTTTATTGGGATAATCCTTGAACTATTCAAATACATGAACTCCCATATGAAATGGGTATCTCTCCATCTGCGCGGGCTTGGGTACTGACGAATAGGCTGGAAATATATGGGAAGCTGCGTTATTTTAAATAACTCTTCCATAAAATAAATAGTAAGCACACAGCTCAGCATTTCAAGAGCTGTAAAATAAATCGTCATCAAAAAAGCTTATTTTATGAAGCCATAAATCTCCTGAAAATAAACGTTTTCTTCATCTTCCTGTGTTTTAATAAAAAATTCCTTTTTTTACTCACTCAATTACAATATCACTATCAGTTCAAATTACAGGTCACAGATATGGGGCTTAATGTATGTACAGCCAGTTCTCTTCTCCTAATAACCTGTCATTCCCAGGATTTGAATGTCAGAACAGAGCCTGCCGCAGTAATGCTACCCGGCAGCACGGTGATGAAAACTTTGGACAAATCATGAAGAACATTCCAGATCCAAATCATCAGAAGGTTACTGGGGAGAGCCTTTCATCCCGCTCTGACCCCTTGATCTGACAAGTGACACCTACAAAATGAACAGCTCTCCAGCTTAAATTGTTTAACTGTAGCCTGATCAGTTTTATTATCTTGCTAATCCGGATATCAGCCGTTTCATCAGAATGGAAGATATGCATATCATGAATTATTTTGACACCAAGACCTTTTAATTTTTGCCAGCAATATTTCACTACACCAATCAGGGCCTGCAGTCAGTGATGCTGCTCCCCTCCTGGGATGTCAGAGGACAGTGCACTCCTGACAGCACCAAATCATCTGGGAGCTGTAACGAGCTATTGCTGCAATTATTATTATCTCCTGTAGTCATGCATTTCATTACAGTGCAGGCAGACAGAGGTTTCAGTTTCGGGCCAGTCTTATTTAGGAATCTCTGCCGTTTTATGGGCTGTAGGGCTCTGTAGTGTAATTTCTTTTCTCCTCAGAAGACAAGGATAGGTGAATTTCTAATAAAAACAAAACACTAGCTAGGTACTGTAGAAAGAGGGAGCACAATACAGTACATTAACCAGCAGTGAAACAGCTTAAATGGCCCACTTGTAGTTTATGAAAGCAGTGGTTAATCAGCAATATGGTTTGCTGCAGAGAGAAATAAAGAACAGTTTATCTTTAAATACATATATATTAACCTTTTTGCAAACTACCCACTGCTAAACTTTTTTGTAGGCCAACATTAAATCCTGAAGAGACAGATCTATGGGTTTTACTGATTTTTTTTTTCTGCCACTTCATGAAAATAAACTAAAATAATTAAGAAAGGATGAAGAAAAATGCCTGTCCTGTTTCTTTAAGTAGCTCAGGGGCCATTATTGTAAAGCATGGGTATGCAAACAAGCATGTTGGAGAGAAAGGGGAGAGGAGCACTGTCAACTAAAAATTTGTAAAAATTATAAAGGTTCAAAGACGGATATTCACAGGTAGAATACGCCACGAGACCTTCCTGGAGAAAGCACCAACAATCACCATTTTACCTCTTTCTTACATCCAAGGTTAAATGGTGGCCCAAAAGAGGTTGTTCTGCCAGCCACATGTTGAATGTCCTTTGGAGGGTATTTACAGCTTTCACAAGCATTATAAAAGAAAAGAAGATAACAAAATACACATCATTAAAGATGTACATTGATGCAAAGGCAATGGTTTGCAAAATACCCTACATTCCTCCCCCTGTTCTCCATCTCTCCTTGACATTCACTTTCACTATGACCAGTGTCCACATGCTTATACTTACATCACACCACATGTTCATCCTTCTTTTGCAACACTTAATTGATTTCAAGGCCTTTCCCACTCTCTTTCTTTTCAGGATTTCCTCTCTCTCTTGATTCCCTTTCTCCTTTTCAAACCTGCTCCCCCTCTTCTCAACATTTAAGCTACAAATGACTTGATTTTGTAATAGAAAAAGAAGCACCAGCAAAACCAGGTATGGAATTCATCAGTTTCCACTCTCCCACGTTTTTAGCAATGCTATGTAATACAATGAGTAAAGAACCAATAGGAAAGTTTCTGCTGAGGGGGGCAAGGGGGAACCCAAGCATCTGACTATCTGTGTGCACATAATAAAACACAGGAAAGTCAGCCACACATCCAGAGTGTCTAAAATTAAGCAACTGCTGATATAACAACAAATTGCTGTTATATTAAAAAAAAAAAAAAAAAATCATTTGAGGAGACTAATTTAAATGTAAAGAATGAAAGAACCACTTCACACCACCTTTCCCCATGAAAACTACATGACGTCTTCTTCTGTGCTGAGGTATTTAATTATGCACTTTCTGTAGTCAGCAATCCCCTCCACATGTATAGCTTTTTGACAGCAAGACAGACAAAGTTCTGAATATTAAACTTAAAGTAACATATTCTGCCTCATCACTTGTATAAAGACAGCTGATATTGCCTGAGAGTTTGGCACCAGAGGCCAAGCACCATATTTTCAACCACCCACACACAAACCCTTTCAATACAATCACTAGCAACTTGACTGTGAAATTTCCAGACATTGATGGCTAGCAAAGACTAATAGCAATGCTCCTGTGATGGACTCCCGTCATGAAAAAGCAGTTCTTCAGCTTTTTGATCCCATCTGTGTGATGCGAAGAGAGCAGGGAAGACTTTGCTTCAGCAAAGATAGGATAGTGTGTCCAAAAAGGAGCAGAGCAGCACACCAGGGTCTGTAGTGTTGTGTTTATTTACAGATGCCATTCAGTTTTACATAACTCCCTCGTTAGTTGAGGGTTGCTGATCCTGCAGACTCTTACACATGTGAGCAGTTCCATCAAAGTCAGTGGGACGTGCGTGAATTGAGATTCCTCTTTTAAGTAAGGCTTAGCAGGATCAAGGCTGGTCCTCATGGCTGTTGAAATCTTCGATTGAGATTGACTTGAAGGAGAAACTAACTAAACAAACTGGAAGATACTTTCTCAGGTCTCATGAACCATTTCAGTCTCTCTTTGGCTAGGAAGGCAGTCATTCAAAGCACTGAGACACTGACTCTGCTGATCAGTGCTTGTGGTATACAGCTATGGAGTAAGAGAGCTGGATCATATCCCCAGGCTGGTTAATGCTGGTTACACGGAATAGCATCGGCTTAAGGCACTGACATGGACACCGAAGGGTTGCCTGAGGACCATGGTGCCCCCTGCTCTGAAAGAGCTGGCACATGGGTGACTTGGAGCTGAAGTCTCAAAGTTGTGGGTCTAGATCAGTAACCACCAGCTAGGAGCTTAAAATGACAAGTATCATCCCCTTCCTCCTCTCTTCGATTACAATTTCCACTGTAGACTTCAGAAAAATGTTTATTAAAGTCACCGCACTTTCCAGGTCCTTTGACACATGAGCTTTACCTTGACTGTGGCTATCACAATGGCTTCACAATGTGAAGACATTTAGCATAAAACCAAAGCAAGACAGCTCAGCCAGGTGGATCTAAAAGCCTCTCAACACAAGGCTGGAATTTTCTGGACATTTGCAGCTTTTTCTGAGCTCCTATGGAAGGTGTTGTTTGCGGGAGGAAAACCCTCACCAGGTCCTTCATGGCTACCTGCTCCACAAGCCCTCTGGGGCCAGTGAAGATGACAGGAGCCCAACTGACATCATTCTGGAGTGGTTCTGCTGAGGACCACAAGACGTGGCTGGTGTACAGGTTGGGTCCTGCTGTACGTTGAATGCAAGTTCTACTTTTTGCTCCATCGCAGCTAAGGGCTAGTGAGCAGCTAGAGGCCAGGAGTGTGCCGGCTGGGCCAGGTGACTCCCATCTGAGGACAGAAGGCACACAATTTACTTCAAATTATTGTAAAATAAACAAAAACAAAACAAAACAAAACAAAGAGAAGAATTACTAATTAATTAGAAAAGTTTAAAAGGGAATCGAGGCACCTGAGCTCTTCCACTCTCACCTTACAACCTACCACTGCCTTCAAAGCCCCTTATTTTATTTATTTTATAAACATTTTTATTCTCTTTGGGCCAAATGCTTGTTTTCCTAGGTGACTGTGAAATCCCTCTTGAAACTCAGCTGAAAAGTACTATCACCTCCTTATTATGGATTTATCTAAATAGACTTAAAGAAAAATCCTTTTAGCTCTTAAAAAGTTATAATTCTTGTATGTGTGTGAGTAAGGAACTAAAATGCAATACAGTCAGAGAAGAAACACTAATGTTGCCATTCTTCAGGTCAGTGAAAAGCTCTTCAAATGCATTCATGACAAACATATAGGGTTATAGATTTCATATAGTGCCTTCTTTAAGATACTTTTGAATTCTACATTATTGTGATAAAAAAATTGTAAGATAATATGCAATGATAATGTCAATTCAATAATATGCAATGATAATGTCAAAACCACATGTATGCCTAGTGTCTTTTGGTGTGTGAGTGGTGGTTTTTCATTTTACAGAACACAAGAGTACCTGACTATGAGGAAGTTATACAACAGACTATAATCAGTTAATTAGATCCCCATAACATTTCCGGACAATCAGTCCCAGAGTTTTCAGAATTGTCTTGGGCCAAACTTATCAACATCCACCAAAATGGAACAATGTTGTTAACTGATCCAGCCCAGATCAGATTCCTTATATTTTCCAGGGCTTTCAGCATATATTAGCATCTTGTTTAAATCCTGTAGTGGTTCTTATTTCTTGTTTACTACTTACGATGTTGCCTTAGTAACACCTTAGCTTGGTTTATTTACCTGTAGAGAGTTTGAGCCAAGCCCTTTGTAATACACTCTAAAGAATGTTCTAGTTTGTAAGATCAGAATTATAGTTATTTTTAACAGCAATACAACAGATTTGCACTAAAATAAACATAGAGTACTTAATTAATGCTAACATGTGTACAGACTTAGCCTTTTCTTTTTTAAGAAATCAGGCATGACAGATTCTTTACAATACTTCTTAAAACAAAGAACAAACCTTCCATCTGAATCCTGATGATTAGCTGCAGTGTAACATAGCGGGCACCAAATACAGTGCATCAGCATTTACCTTCTCAGCTTACAGGTGCATTTAGTCATCTCAGTGATCTGACAACAACTAAGTGGAAAAAGTGGAGGAATTTGTAAAAGTCTGGCTCTCAGCAACCTGTCAAAAGCCATGTCCTTAAATCCAGGGTAGGAATTCAACAATTCATAGTTCTAATGCTTGAGCTTAAGCCATTAATTCATTCCTCATTGTAACTCATGTAAAATCTTTTTCCTTCCTCCTTTGCCCTCCTGTAATGTATTGTATCTTTTATTCTTACCATGCTAAAAGGTTAAGGATGCAGTACGTACAGCAATAAGAGCACTTTTTACTTGTGCACTGCTAACCTCATGTCTATGTAGGGAATGTAACACAACCTGCTTAAATTCCAACTGCTTCTACCTTTGGTGAATTTAGTATGGAGACTGTAAAATATTCTGCAGTTTATACCCTATATAAAGTAATAAAACAAATTTAGAGAAAGATTTCATAGCTCGTGTATCACACAGACGTGAGCACTCATTTTAAAAGCAAAAGCAGAAATCTGCAATTCCAGAATGACCTGATAAAGGTTGGACCAAAGTTTTCAAGCGCGATGCCCGGCCACAGGATCCCAAGCCCACATTACTCTTACAGCTCTCATCCCAAAAAGGGGGTTAAACCTTGAGCGAGGAGCCTTACAGCATTTCAGTAGGCACCTGCTGCTACCACAGAGAAGGAGCCAAGTGTTGCCAAAAGTAATCTTGCTGGGTCTGTGTTGTGCCAAGGTACGGGCTGGGAACGGAGCAGCTCCACCGGCCGTGCCAGGAGGGAGAGTGCTGTCCGCATCCAGGGATGAGCTGCAGGCTTTGGGGAGCCATTAAGCCCAAAAGCGAGGTGCTCCGGAGTAACGTCCTCAGTAGGAATCTTCAGGGGTATAATCTTGGATGTTTAAAGCAAGACTCACAAATATTTAAGTGACCGGACTCATGTTTGGACTTGATATTTGCACAAAAATGGTTTGACTTAAAACCACTAAGTATCTGTATTTCCCATTAAGACCAAAAGGTATAGTGGCTTTTTTATGGAAGAAGCAAATCTGGAATGTAAAATTAGGCAGAATATTTGAAAACTTTGGCCTATAAACTTTGTGTGTATTGCCAGTCTAAGCTCAGCTACTAAATATTTAAAATCTTGTTTCTTTTTTATTGGACATAATTTTGTGATTAGGAAGAAGAAGAATGGGAATAAAACCTCTTGATTTTGCTCATAGGATTCATTCAGATGACTCCATGAGATCACAGTCAGATACATAAATTAAATTAAACTACACAAATAAGTGTTCTTAGGCTTGGAAAGAAAGTTAGGGAAGGACAAAATGACCATTTTTTCCCCTTCTGTCTGAGTAATTTTTAATCATTCTTTTGTGTGTAGCCACCACTACTGTTCATGTTAAAGTTTATGGGAATTAAGAGAAAGGATGTATAGCACACTGATGCATTTACAATTACTTACTTAATTTTAAATATAGTATGTAAAATTTTACAAGACCATCTTGCAAACTTGCTTGATACCCTGACCAGTGGAGTAACTCCACTGGTTCTCAATTATAAGCGCAGCTAAGGGAAGGGTCCCAATATGTAAGTCAGTGTAGGGTAGTGATATAGGTGATTTCCCTTATAAAATCCACATTTGGCTGGAAGTTTGATAAGTTTAAAATCAACCCCTACGTTGGTGTTTACGTGCTGCAGAGAGCTAGGCATGTTCCAACAAAACCTGTGAGCAACCTTCAGAATATTTGCTTCCAATATACTGGGTGTGTTCACGCTTTTCTTTTAAACCTAGGGCAATGGTATACCTACCTGTGCTGTCGGTACGGTGTTAAGCCACCACGTTGGAGAGAGAGAGAAGCCACTGGCTTTTGAAAGAGGGCTTGTTCGGTACAGCTGCTGCCTAATTTATTGAGAGCTTTAGGCTTGCTTTTGCCTTCCTCAGTCATCCAAAATAGTTCTCATTTCCAAGTCAGTCTGAATTAACTCATACACTGCTATGCAGACACATTCGTAATTTTGTTTTACCCTGAACAATGTGTTTCTTGTTAATAATTAAAAACCCTTTGGGTTACTATAAATCAGTAGTTCAGATTTGCCGTTTACATTCTATAGTAATTATAGTAATTATATAGTAACCCTTTGAATTACTTGTAAAAGGAACTGCCCCAAAAGAGGAGAAAATATCTTCGACTAAATAAAAAATATTTGATAACATATATTGGCATCCTGGGAAAAGACATTTTAAATTTTTGTAAAACCATGCAATCAAAGTTTGAAACAGCATTGAGAGGTAATGCAACTCAACTTAAATCTTAAGGAAAACAGTTTTAATAATGCATTTTACGTTGTAAGCATGTACAGCTAGAACTAGAGAACTCACACACGATCGATTACAACACGCAGAGGATGGGCCATTGCTTACAGAGGTATTGTAACTCAATAGTGTGTTCAAAGATGTGTTCATACCCAAGCATACGTAGCCAGCTTTGTTCAGGAAAAGATAAAACTACTTTTAATCACAGCCCTCATATTGAAAGCTGAGCATGTACTAGTCGTTGCAGAACTCTGGCCAAAATTACTTTACAAGGCAAAAGATGAGGCAGGTCACTCATTTCTCTGGTGAATATTTATGTGCTCCTGGGTTAGGTAGGCAAAACAATACTCAGCTGTCAAACCGAAATCAATCATAGTTTGCTTTATTTGCGATCATTCTGCCATGGGAGGCTTGCAGTTTTGTCTTTGTTATTTGTGGTTTTAGAGAGCAAAATTAAAATGTGAAACCCTATCAACATGTGAACTCAGCACCCTCTGACATATGGGGCATGCCCCTCATCCAACACAATCTTTGGTTAACAGCTGTGAGGAATTTCACCAGGCTAAACAGCTTTTTAGTCTAACCCAGGGGAACTGGCATGTGTTAGCACAGCTACAGAAGGTCTCTCCAGTCCCTAAATGCAAAAACATATTGAGGATTGCGAAGAAAAAGTTACAAGGGGGACAGAGTTCAAATAAAAATTGTTCTCTGGTTCATGGCAAAATCTATCTATGCTCACAAACACATTCAAGTCAGGCTCATTTGCTTTTGCGAGTGCTCGGTACGAAGAGCCCCCATCGAAGCCACTGGGAGCGCTGGCACACAGAAAACCCATTCCTCTGCGGAGTGGAGACAATTTGCACCAGCTGAGGATTCAATTCCAAGTACTTACAAGATGAGGTTTGAGTGCTGCGTTCCATTATAAGCAAAATGAGAGGCAGTATTACTTTTGTTTTATTTGGGGATTCTTGCCAGTGTAATACCCATAAAACTCATCCTGGTATGTAACAATCCATTGGCATGCCAAGGCCTGAGTATGCCAAACCAAAAAGGTCTACCTAGACAAAATTTTGTTGTGGCCACTGTTTGAAGGTAGTCCTAAGAGCAGCACACGCTGAAATTTTCCCACTTAGAGTAGCAATGGAAAGATAACAGCACGTGAACTGGTGCCCGTATCTAGGATTGCCATAGTTCTGCTCCTGATTCTTCTATAATGCAGGTACAAGAGAGATGGTGCATACGAATTATATCAAATCTGCTATGCAAATATAGGCATAGCAGTATATCCTGGCACTTGAGGCTCACTGTACCCTTGAGTTTATCTGTGCATGCCCAGCCGCCATCCAGGGCACACGCAGCCTGGTCAGACCCAGCAGCTTGAGCAGGCATCAGCCACCCCAAAACACTGAGCAAATGGCAAAGTGCTATTTCCCTACCAACCAGATGAAAAAAAAAAAAAAAAAAAGAAAATTGGATATATGGTAGCAATGTCCATATAGTCAAGAATCCAGATCCTTTTATCTCAGTCTGACTGCAGGACAATCTGTTCAGGCTGGTGCAGCCCGTATAAAGACAATCTATGACTTCAAACAACCACTGTGTCGCATGAGGAGGTGGCAGGAACACTCGTGTGGCACAGGCCAGGAGTCAGAGAAAGAGGGGTGTTTTCTCCCTTGTCAGTCTGAAGGGTTTGTTTCATTATTCTGGCCTTGACTGAGTTCCTCTGCCTCTTGCCGAGTTAAACTTCCATTATCACAATAATTCTAGGTGCTGCTAAAGGCATTTGGTGAAGCATGAGGAAAGCTAATTGACATGGAAAAGGAAAATTCGCAGGCCATGTTTTCTCCTGTGGAAATTATGTAAAATTGTTGCTGCTGCATTGCACAAATAATTTTGATGCATTAACTTGTCTTTTGCTTGTCTTTACCTCAATCTCACCCAAATATTACGTTTTTGACGTGCCCTTTTTGGTTCTTAGTTGACTGCTTTCCAGAGAACAACAATTCACAGAGGGGTCCTAGAGAGGAAGAGTTTCCTTCACATCGCTCCAAATGCCGATACACAACAGCAGTTATTCAACAAGACAAGTATTTATTTAAAAAAGAGCAATACCTTTTCAAGCCAACTAGCATTTATCTGAAGGAACTGACAATACTAGCTCCAGTCAGGCTCTGCTATGCCTTGTGCCGTGGCACGAGCTGAAGCTCTGCAGGGTAGCAGGGCTGCTACCAGGTGAAGGCAAGCCCTTCGTGGCGGCTGTGCCATGCCTTGCGGAACTATTTTTGCTGTTATCATCATCCACACGTGCCACCTCAGGTAAAACCCCCGACCTAGCCCATCCTACTTGAAAGTCATATTCGCTGCTCCTCGGCGACAACTTCGTGTGACAACAGGGTCACCGCCTTTCCCCATCTTGGGTACAAAAAGCATGGCTGCCAGAAAACAGCAACATTTCTGAAGCATGTTGTTCTGCCTTATCTCTTTCTTTGTTCAGTGCTCACCCACACTGACACTGTCATTAGTTTCTAACAATTTAAGGCATTACTGTTTTCAGTTTTCTCTTGAACAGCGTGTAAGCCTCACTGATACACTTCAGTAATGTAGCAAATCTAAATACGGATCAGAATCCGACTCCAAAACCTTGAATCAGCACACACTTTATAAATTTTGCACTATTTCCACCTACCCATTGGGGTGACAATAAAAAGGAGTATTAGTTTTTTATAGTGTAAAAATGTACAACATTTATAATTCATATATATTTTATAAATATATAAAAGCTTAAGCAATTTGCTTCACTGCAAAGTGCTGAAATACATGCCCACTAAATTGTGGCCAAATCTGAGGATGGCTATGAATGGGTCCCTCAGAAATTAAAAAGAAAAATCTAAAAAGAACAAACATTGATGTTAAAATATTTTAAATTATTTACATCTCTGTTGTTTCATTCTATCTTAGGTATCATTTTAAAAATGAAGCTATATTTTATCTTGATTACTAACAAATATAGTATCATCATTTTGCTATGGTCTTCACAACCCTATCTGTCTTGCTAATAGATATTTTCCTGTTTAGAGAAAATGAGAACAATTCTATTTTATTTAGAGACCAATAATATTCCTGAGTGTTCATCCTCACTGTTCTGGAAGAACAATGAAACAGCACTTACATGAAGGATTTACTGGTGTGCATGCCAGGACAAAAACAGATGGACAAAACAAGTTTAGACAAGTGAATCTGAAAAATTGGATGACCTTTATCTCACAAAGAAAGTTACAGAAATTCAGAAAAAGCCAAAAGTTGTTTTATTTCCTTCAATGGAGAAAATCCAGTATTTGAGCCAACCATTTTAATTTAAACCTGGTGATGTCAGTTAGTAGCAATCCTTTACGGCCAATATATATCATTCCTAAAGCACAAATATCTCAAATGCCTTAAAAAAAACCCTCCACCCAGAAAACACCCCAAAAAACTTAGCATTGCCTTACCTGAGGGTAAGATCAAGCCTAGTAAAGGGCATGTGTGGGTTTGGGGGCATTTTTTTTGCATTTAGTAGCATGCATGGACTCATAGCCAAGATCGAGTGACTGGCAGTGACAACGTCGAGTTTCAGCGACAGCTTCTGGCTCAGAGAGCTCAGAGGTGAGGATAAGGCAGAAATTCAGCAGGGAGACAAATCAAGAGGTTTGGTAGGATGTTAAACAGTTAAGGAGGAAAGAGCAAAACATAGACTTGTTACCAACAAAGCGCAAGGTTTGGAACACTGGTTTTCGGGCATACAAAAAGAAATTACACAAAGGAAATCTCCCATCGGTGTTTCTAAGATATCAAACCTTGCTCTGTGACGGAGACATAAGAACTGAAGCAGTCAAGGCAGAGAGCCAAAATACAGTAAGGCCACTGCAAAAAGTAAGTTTTGTATCTATGCAGATGTACTTTGGATTTGGAAGGGATCCCCATGATATTAAAAATCTGCCAAGTCTATTGAATACAAATACTGAATCCATAAATTTCTCGAGTATATTTTTCACACCCATTTGAGAGCAAGACTGCAAACTGACATTAGCAACAAAAGCTGATTAGCGTCCTTTCAGCTTTAAACATAGCATGGTTTAAGAAGCCAGAGAATTGAACTAAACAAAAGGAAAATGAAAACATGACCCCACATAGAATAACCACCAAACAAATAGAAAACCTGCCCTAAAATAGAATGGCAAAGTTTGGGTCTCACCATTAATTCAACAATCAAGCCCTCAAAATGGCTATTTGGTACATTTGCAGGTAGATACACACACTTGCTTTCTTGTCATCTACCTCCTGTTAAAGAGATAAGTGCAATGTTGATGCAGTACACTAGAAATCAACTGCTATTGCAGAAAATAATCAAAATCACTTCTCAACTTCAAGTGCTCTGCCTCAAAGAAGCGCCATGTTCCCTAAGATGGCCTGTGAATCTTGGTGCCCACCTCTGCACTAATGACACTGGGAACTTGTGTGCAAACACAGTGAGGCACCAGGACAGGCTCCTGTGAGCAGGTAGGTGCTTCCTCCAGCGCACACCTCCTACGCGTATATAAACCTGAGTGATACATGGCACAAGTGGTAGCCCTCATGAGAACATGTCAGGCGATTTCGAAGAGAGGGACAGCCTTGCCCTGTCCTTTTTAAATCAACATTTACAGTTCTACTGTGGGAATATGGGTGTGTTATGTTCTATATGGTTTTGCACGAATTCTGTATCTTTCTAGAAAACACACTCAGTACCATGATTTTTCAAAAAAACCCCAACTTTATGAGAGCATGAGGACGTTTACCCTTCACTGCCTGTCCACTCACTGTCTTCTCTATAACCGTGCCATGCGCAGAGCACGAACCTACACATCTGCTTGAAATGGTTGGTATTTTAAAATGGACATTGTCATGGCAGAACCTCATTTTTAAGAGACCCCTCTGTCTGGATTCCTGGGTAGCTATGACTTCGTTCTTGTCTTAATCCATGTACGTCCTGAAGCCCAAGTTAGGCTCCATTAGCTTTAATGGGACTCTGCCCTGGCTCAGGAGATACAGGATCAGGCCCCAGGTACAATCATGTCTCTGCAGCTGCAACAGAACCAAGCACTTTTGCTTTCAAGTGCAATAGCTTTTTCTGCAATCATTTTCCTGACTGCTTGAGTTGTGAGACAGGAGAGATGCTGAGGCAGACCACATAATACTATGACCTTAAGAATATTTTTTTGGCAGGGAATAAAATTCTGTTTCTCATCTCTCAGCAATATCAGCCTTTGTTTCTCAGAGCTGTTCAAAGATCCAAAAAGACAGAATCATCCTGTTCTGCCTTTTGCAAAACAAGCTGCTATAATGAGAATTAATGCTCTGCAAAGATCCAGCTTTTTATTCTCAGCAATTCCGTTTTATCTTTTTTCTTTCTTTTTTTTTTTTTTTCT
>VXBL01000867.1:172364-191143 GCA_013400195.1 Aramus guarauna | reverse complement strand
AAAAAAAAAAAAGGAAAAAATGCAACTGATGGGTTTCCTTCCTTTCCTGCCTCCCTCACCCCCAACAGAGAGGTAATGAATGGAAAGACTTGGTGTTGTCAGTGAATCAGGGCCCAGTCTCCATCAGTGTCTAGAATCCAATTTGAAATCATCATGCCATTTCCCAGGTAATAGATATAAAAGTTTCTGTAGGAGACAAAGCACCTGAAGTTGGATCACATCATCAGTTTTGTACTGATGAGACACTGGATGGGTTTTCTATTACATATCCAAAGAGTGAACATCTGTCTTACCAGAGAGCTTATTCAGGCTCAGCCAAAAGCTTTCATATTCAGGGATACATGTCATAATTTGAGACTAGTGAACTGGAGATATTCTGGGAGAAGAAACATGCCGGCAGGGAATATTTTAACACAGCTGAGATTGGTCCAACATGGAAAGGACACTCAGAGAAAAACCCAGAGTCCTGGGGCTTTCTATTCCTCTTTAATTCTGAGTTAATTTTACTATTTTTCTGTACTTCTGGTAAATACTCACTGGACACCTAATAGGAGATAAAGCCACTCTCCAAAAAAAAGATTTATCTAACATTAAACAAAATAAACATACATTTTAAAAGCATCGGGTCTAAAATAGATTTAAAGCATGTGGTGGGTTTTTTCAGTGAGATAACAGGAAAATTCTCCCAAGATAAGCCAGACCTTCCTGAAACTTAGTAAGCATCCAGGAAGCATCTATTTGTGGCCAGCAAGGAGATCAGACTTTAGCTGAATCTTCCTATAAAGTACCTGGGGAAAAAGAGGCTTCAAACCTCCATGGTCTGACTTGCCTCCTGAAGGCAGCTGACTGTACAGTGACCAACCTCCAGCTTGCAGACCTTTTTGGGACACCTCAAGCTGGGTGGGGTAAATATCTCCCAACACGACAATAAAATAGCACCTTCCTGGACTCACAGTATGCTATAAATCAACCAGCTGTAAGTCAAACAGCTGTCAGAAAATTTAACTTCCTGAAAAGACTTTCAGAAGACAATCCACTCTGGACGCTTAGATATCCAAGTACAAAATATTAGGGTCCAACCTGGAAACTTCTTTATATGAGCAGCACCATCAATTTTAATGTAGCCATTTGTGTGAATAAGTCTTTTGCAGACTCACGACTTTATTTCGTAAGTACCTTTTGTACAAATGACATCTTAAATCCCTTTATGGAATTAAATAACACTGTCCACTGTCTTATATCTGATATAAATTACAGAAAACAGTGTCATAAAGATATTGCACGGTGAATAAATTAAACCATTCAGTCATAAGGCCAATGACCGAAGGAAAGAGAAATTAAAAGACATTGGCAAAGGAGAAAAGATAAGTTTTAAGATAAGGTTTGAAAAGAGATAGTGTCGATGAGGTAGAGAGATACATGCATGCAATGGGACTGTGTACCAAGAAAAACTTTCAGATGTTCTGATACCCAGACAAACCAACCATGGACAAGTTTGACTAGAGAAATGGTACATGGAGGCTGTCACTCATCTTCATACACAAACAGCAATTGTCACACCTCGCAAATTAATTACAGAGAGAAGTCTAGTGCTTGACTGGTCTATAACCTGTTATGTCTCTAGTTTTTCAGTTCACTGCCCTATAAAAGACATTTATGCTAGCACAAACCCAGCAAGACACTAGGAAAATAGCTTCAACTACAAACCAGAGACCAGTGGTGTTTTCTGAGAGGAGGAGGAGGAACATTTGTGAAGGTCCTTCAAACCCTTCTGCTGTTACATGCATAACTTAAATCACTATAATTTGGACTCTGGCAATCCAGGATGCTAAAGAGGTGGACAAGATTACTGCAGTCACAGTAGTATAGTCACAGCAGAAACTCCATTCAGGTAGCATTGGGTTTGGCTTTCACTTCTACTAAAACTCATGGGCCATATCTACATTCATAGATTATCCTGTGCCACCAAGTTCAATGGAATTTAAATACCTAAATACCTCTGTAAACACAAGTTTTATGCTTGGCCTTCAGCAAGAAAGATTGTGTACCTCAAATCTTTCCCTATAAAGTTGGGATGTTAGCACTTGGTAACAATAAATGAAGCTAGTGAAAGGTTCCTGTAATAACATACAACACTATAGCCATAATGTCTGCCTAACACTTTTTGTGTCACATCACAAGTTATATGAAGAGAAAAGACTCATTGCACCACCTAAGCCTTCACTCCAGGTCCTCCTGTCCACATTCCACCATGCACCTTCTCCCAGTCATGATGCTGATCACTGTCCCAGCCTTGCTGCCCCTTCCATCTCTGCCAAGGAACCTCCCAACCTTATATGGATCATGTAAACACATTTTTTTCCAAGAAATCTTATCATCTGAAGTTTTCCCTCATGATAAACAACTTTGGTGTGATTTGGGTGTAATGTCCACTTTATGTGTATTCATGTCACCCATTCAAGTTTAAATATCCTTGAAGGCATAAGGTAAAGGATATTCACACACAAAAAATTGGAGGGAGGTGTGTGTGACAGTAAAAATTTTATATTTTCCTTTGAAAGCAACAAGCGTTGAGGAGAAGGCATTTATTTAAAAATCACTTCTTATGTGTGAATGGTGTACATTTGTTACTGAATAGGGTAGATAAAATATTTCCCACTTTTGGGTCTTGCACTTCACCTTTTTAAGGTACTGCACTGCAATCAAATATTTAGCTTAGGTGTCATTTAAACTAGGAAACCCTCAAAACAATCACCTTGCTCACCTGCTAAACCGTCACATTAACTTTCAGTGCTCCACAAAGACAACCACTGATAACTCATCAATAATTCTTGTCTGGGAAATAAAATGCTCTATCCTTCTAAGATGAAATGAGAGAAAAATTAGTTGCCTTTTTTGTCTGAAGACAACAGGAAAATATAATCTTACAGGGCTATCTGTAGAATAGGAATTGGGCATTTAGGTTCTTGTCTTTGGCAAAGACTTTTCATGTTTCCTAAGACTAGTCACACTGACCTGTATTTTCCATGGTGATATCTTATTTTACATCCTCAGACACCATAGGCTTGGTCTCCAGATGCACTGAGCACTTCCAGATTCATGCTGTTTTAATTGGAGGTACAGCCACATCACGCTTCCGTGAGAAGTGGTTGTGAGGAGGCTCAAGTAGATCAAAGAACAGAAGAGTCAGGCATGAAAATCCACCACTACGTTTGAAAACATGGGCATTAACAACCCTTCTTCTGAGTTTTCCCCTTTACAGAAAAAAATGCCGTACCTGCTCAACACACCAGGGTATTATGAAACTGAAATAAGAACTTAGAAATAATATAAGACTCTTGGAAGAAGCTGCATCAGAGGAATGCTTACTCAGCAAATTCCTCCTAGGAAAAGGAAGGGACACGTGTTACGTCTGAGCCTGACTCTCAAAGTGAGACCCCAAAGATTGTATGGTACATGGAAAGATTAGACATTTGCAAAACAGACACATTCTTAATATGCTCTTTAAGTCACATGGATATTTACTAATTCTTCATTAGCCTGCTGATTCCTACGCATGAAAGGACAAAGACTACAGATTTTCCCATGTAGCCTGGGAGCCGTGAGGTCAGCTTTACCGAATGAATGTATCAATATAGTTAGAGTTTCAATTTCTCTAACATGCTTTACCTAATAAGGCAGTTCCTGCCATAATTGCTGTTGTAGGGATACGAGGTTAATCTTTTAAGTGACAGCACTGAACTCACCTGCTGAGAGATGATCTGGAGCACTCCAATAAAACATTCATGGCTTCATGCCTCCTCTGTTGCACTTAAATCTATGTTAACAGTTTCAAAAAGCTAAAAAGCCAGGCCTATGCTCTGCAGTGATCAATAGCACCACAGTTAGATATCAACGTGTTCAGCTCAGTGGGATAAATGTTCAGTCTTTGGTAGATTTAGTAGTGGGTGGAAATGACAGATGGAATTTAAGTCTTTTGTTGAAAGGCTTTGTTCTCCTCCTTCTTTAGTGCAACGAATTTCCCTGTGATATTTTGCTTTTTTTCCAAGAGACCTGAAGCACCAATCATTTGGCTTTGTTCCCCTTTGGGAAAAAAAAAAAATAGAGAAGGAAAACACTTACTTCATAAAGATAGGTCATTATCAAAAAGCTTGAGTCGAGTCAACAGAAACAAGATCCAGCATGTCTGGACAGCATCCTTCCAAATCTGAAAGTGTACAATTAAATCAAATACAGTTTGTGATAAATGACTATTTGAAAGTATATAATTTAATCAAATAAGATTTGTGGTAAATGATCAGGAATAGGAAATCTCATTTTTTCACCTTAAACTGTGATTGTCTTATAAGAACTTCAAATACAGTCCAATGGTTATCTTTGAGCCTCAGATTCAGTATGACAGTTACTTGCAAAAGAAAATTGGAACAAAAATCATTGCATCAAATGTAACTCTTAAGGGTTGTGAAGTATAAAAAATAGCAATGGAAGTGAAAGAGGAAAATGAAGACAGCAGAGTTCCCTGGTTCCCACGGAACTGTACTTTCCCCCTTAGTCTGGAATTTTCTGCAATTAAACTGTTTCAGAAAAAAGTGTAGAGTGCAACTCAGAATATAACACTCTGGAAGCGTTTCCTCTAATCGGAGTTTGAGCCTTGCCTGTGCCCATATTATTCATGTACACTCAATGAAGGCTATGTGTTTGTAACTCAGAGGAGACTTTGACCTCAAAACTTTGAAGAGCACTCAGAGATACCTGAGGGTTTCCTGACTACTGCCCTGAGTGCTGTCCTAGTCCTTGAATTATTTAAATGGGGCTGCACCCATGTTTGTAACATTCCCCTTCGTCCCTTTGTACTTTTGATGAGGTACAGAAATACTGGTACAGATAATTTTGGGAGCAGTAGTGTTTTGATCACAAATCCGAAGCTCATACAATCTTAAACAAAAACAGAGTGAGAATTGGAGTCTCTCATGGTATTTCTAATCATTGTTCACTGAAACATTTGAATTTATTTCATTCTGGGAGAAAACCTGATCCAGGAGACCACAGGAGAAATCATTTATTGTGGTAACACTCTTGCAAAGAACTTACAAGCCAATCTCAATATATTTTATTTTCCAAGAATATGATTTTTATAAGATGAACTGTATTACTTTTATTGGGAGCTGGTTTTACTAGACACTATGTGCGTACAGGGGATGCTTCGAGAGGCACCCGGAGTGTTGTGAGGAATTTGGAGGCAATTCTGTGTTTTGTACAATGCATCGCTGTCTGCTAACCAGCATTCAGAGCAAAGTCCTTCAAGCTGCTTAGGTACATGATGCATTTCCATGCCTTCCATCTGAGCAGCTCAGAGATTTTCTGTGTTAAATCCATGAGCTTTGCTGAGGAGTAACCACACACTGCTTATATTTACTGAGAAGAGTGTGAGGAGAGGGGAGAGGAAAGGAACAAAGGGCCACATCTTCATCCCCTTCCCTACTGATGTGACCCTGACCAGACTGCATGGGATAATTGAAGGATTTAGAAAACAAAGAGCTAGAAGTAACGATAAGAATGGCAGAACTTAACAGGGTGACTCTGCCATGTAATACAAATGTCAGTGCAGTTTAGTAGCTCTTATTAGCTAGTTACACCATAATATTAAACTACAGGGGACAGAAACTGGTTTAATCTGTTGATGATAGACTTAAGAAAGGTAACAGATGAAAGGTTATCTGGTGAAAAAATGGTATTCTAGAGTGAATCACCAAGCCCCCAAAACTACTGTTTTGTTTCTGAAAAATAAGAAGCCTGTCTTTCACGATGGGCATATTGTTAGTACAGGTCAAGCACAGAACATGATTTATTGGCATTCTATTTATTATCATCAGCTGGATGTTCAATGTTACACTTTCAAATTGCTTTTTATAGAAGTTAGGTAGTTAACAAAGATACGATGGATAAATTTTAAATTTGTGATCCAACCAAGGACATAGATACTGGTCCAGGTCTGTTATATTTGAATGGAAAGAAAGAACAACATACACTAATTCAAAGATTTCTTAATTAGATTTTCCAATCAGACTGCTTTCAAGGATCTTCTTCTTTGATTACACTTTGGGTGGGGGGAACCCCACCAGTACTACTCATAAAATTATGAGTAGTTCCCTCTTAAGGTATAACACATCAGTACAACCTTCTTCAGCACTGGGACTATTAAATCTTGTATTCAAACATAAGAGTATCTGTAGCCCTGGTCTCAGTACAGCAACCCTTCCCATACAATCTTTCTCTCATTGTGAAGAGGAAGTGTTTAATTCCCTGAAAACTGCCAGAAAACTGTAATTGTAATTATTTCTTAAATTTGAGCTTCTCTTAGTTTTACTCTGTGAGAGAAAGGAGTTCTGTCTCCACTACTCCCACAGCCCTGGCCCCGTGCTGTCAAAGTTAGATAGAAATTCAAGTACTTGTAGGCATGGAAGAGAGACCATCAGTGGTGAATTCTCCTCGATTAACCATTTCTTACTTTTTTTCAGACTTTTGAGGTTATTCTGTGAATGGAGTTCATTTACAATGTCTTTCACCATTTCTCCATGATGATGAAATTTCTTTACAGCTCCTTATAATTGTTTTTGGTGCAGCGTAAGTAAGTCTTTGACCTCTTGGTACTTGCAATAGCAGCAAATACCAGCACGTCCATGGGGAATCAGTAAACTGCCACGAATGGGATTTTGCTGAAGAAGACTCAGAAGAAGAGATGCAGCAAATTCAAAAGCTGAAGATTAAAGTCCAGTTATCAGTGGCAAGGACAAATTTAATCCTGGGGAATAATTTCCACAGAATTGGAGCAAATCGCTCTTACAAGGTCTTTTTTAAGTCACGTTCAGAATATTTTGTTTGTTGTGCTTCCTTCTGTAGACAGATAGTCAGGTATAGTAGAGGAAACAAGGTTCATCTAGGAGAACAAAGATTTCAGCAGTGTAATATATTTTGTGGACTGTAGCACAAGGAATACTGATTAAGATGAAAGTATCATTATTTCAGTCCTTAAAATAAAGCCCTTTTGTCTCATCAAGAAATTTTACTATGAACAAAATGGAACTTGAAAATCCTTGAAAAATCCTACTAAAAAAAGGCACACAAGGGTTAGAATAATTTGGAAGCTGCAGCATAAGTAGAGCCATACTGAATATGAAGATGAGACACATTTAGTTTAAACCTCAGAAAGGGATTTTCTCAAAGGGGGATGAAACATAATGTTTGCTATATGCAAAACATAAAGATTGCCTCACCATCCTTTTAGATATAGCATATGAACATATCTGTTAAAAGTCAAAAGTGAAAGACTCTAGGAAGCTGCCAGACCTAGGGAAAATGAATATTCTGCAAATATATTTATTTTACATGTAAAGCAAAGCAAAGAAAAATATTGTTAAATATTTACTCAGCACCCAGTAGCTTATTAATCTTTGTTGCAGCAAATACAGCTGACTCTATAGAGTGTGGGCAGAGATGGTCCTTACCAATAAAATACCATGACTGAGACTCATAGGTAAGCAAAAGCCCTGACAGAAACAGTGACTCAGCTGCATGAAGAGCAGCTGCACAGGCAAACCTGGCTGCAAGCATCCATAATTGCTGCATTCTCTTGCTTTTTTTTGTTTTCCCCTTGTGATTTCCTTCATCTGGTCCCCAGAGTCTTCTTGTACTATCAGACATCCCATAATTATTACTCCAGCACCATTTTTAACACCAGCAGAGGGCTGGCATTTGAAAAGCAATGTGGACTATGTTCTGACCACCTATTATAGGCACTTAATTTTAAGGGTTACAGTACCTGAAAAATAAAAGCCTGGTCCCAGCCTGATGATGCAGGCTGCCTGCATAAGAGCAAAGGCTCCCCAGCTAGTCCTTGGGGAATGTCATTCAGCTTATCAAATGTCTTTTTCTCCCCTTGGTCCTCTAGGCTTCCTGAACGCTGAGCAGGGAGCTGCCTACCTCCAGCTGGTAGGATACACTAGTTCCTAGCAGATCTGCACAGGAACTTGGGGCAGTTTCATACCACCACCTGCTCAGAGAGGGCTCAGCAGTCTAAATATTCTTCTGATGGAGGTGGCAGTGACAATGATGACCTGCCTTGGCACGACAACATGGTAGCAGGTTTCCAAACCCAGGAAGAGGAGACCTAAAATTTGAACTCTGCTTCAGACCAAGAGGAATCAACCCCTCAGCTCCCATTCCCTTGGGAGTACCCTTCTGGGCAGGTTGCACACCAGGAGGGTATGTTCCCTGTCTTTGTTGACACTGTGCCTTCTTGTCCCACTACATGCTTCTGTGCAAGACTCAGAGCACCAGAGAACAAACAAGGAACCCACCTGTGCCATCCAGAAAAAGGGTAAGAGGTCTGGTTCATGGTTTCTGTCACTCAGAAGTCCTCACCAATTCAGAAGAAAAATAGGCAGCCTCCTGGAGCAGGAACCAGATTACCTTGAAAAAGACTCCTCCTCACTGGTTGTGTAGAGGGAGCTCTTTGATTAGCTTTTGATGAAACAATTCAAAGATAAAAACCCAAACAATTAACACAGCACATGTTGAAAAGACCACAAAATAGTTAACAGATAGCTCTGTTGGAAAATGTGCTAAGAGCTGGGCAATAAACCCAGGACTGGCTGTTTTCCTTGGGGATACACTGGCCTTCAAGTGTGAGTTATTTAGTGAATGTCCAAAGGTCTGTGTTATGCAAGAAGGCAGATTAGATGGTCATAGCAGTCCCTTCTGGTCTTAAGCAATTAATCTCTGACGTGATGTCAGAAGGTTGGTTCATCACAGCCAAAGAAGGCAATTTCCTTGCTGATAAATGAAAAAGTAAATCAATTTTTACTCCAAGATGAGGACATGATTCCACTGGTCCCCAGGGGCTGCTTTCATGTTCAGGCAAGGAGCAGCTGAGCAAGGGACTGCTGCACCAAACAGCATGTGCTCTTGCCAGGACCTGCATTTATTCTCCCTGTTCCTAGCACAATCACAGCCACAAAAGGTGAATTCTGGCCTCTGAAGACACAAATAAGTTTAGATGAGGTCTTGGCTTTCAAAGGAGTACAGAAACCTCAATGCTACGCAGATAAATAAATGATGGAAATCAGGGGAGGAAAAAATGCTCTGATATTTACATTGCTGGATCATGAGTTGGGAAAACTGCACATTTGATAAACAGCGGTGGCACAATCTTACTGACTGATCTCGGCCACGCCACTTTGGTCTGCATTTTCCCTGTTTATTTAGTTCTTCAAGTCAAGATTGGACACTGACTGCCAGGTATCAGGATATTTTACTACAACCATTGTGCAGATATTGAGTAATCAATTCTCAAATGGCTGTGTGACACTGGGAGCAATGCCCTTCTTATCTTCAGTTCACCAAGGAGGGAAGTAAAATGTGAGAGGACATACCTAAGGGCCAAAAAACAAGTAAGCAAAAGAGAAGGGTGTGAAAGTGGAATAACCCAGCTCTCCATCCTGTATTCCTACCACCAAAGTTCATGGTCCCTCAGAGGCCACTCCTTTTATTTCCAAAACTAATAAAATGTAAATTTTCAAAAATTTAAATCATCCTTTAGATATCACCGTTTCCTCTTCCTTATCCTGGGATCTTATGAAGAGAGTGAGAAAATAACTGTGGTCAGAGCCTGCCCCTTTTTTGACTGAGGAATGGCTGTAATTCAAGATGGCAGAGGGAAGCAAAACCACGAGATGAATTATGCACCATCATCCACAAGGAATGAAAATAAGTGTATTACACTGCCTATCATTATGTACTTAATGATACCACTGCCAAGAGGGATTTCTCTACAGCAAATGCAGATGTAAAGTTTGTGGTTGCAGAAGCAATATAATTTATTACATTTTTTAATTCTTCATTGCTTATGTTTAAGTATATAACAGAGAAATTAATGTACATACTTCTAAAGGACTCATACAGAGGAACCGCTCTGAAATAATTTGAAGTGGGGCCACAGTGTCTTTATTTTGTATTTGAGGTATCTTCCCAGTCAATGAACCTCTGTGAAAGATTAATGTAGTTTGAACTTTTATTGTGGAATATCATTCGTGCACTGTCACACTTCGCACAAATGGTGCTTCAGTCACAGTTCGGTAACACTCCAACATATTATTTCCAAGGCATTTGAGAGTTTAGAGAATTATTGAAGGGCACACTGTACTCATTTGGTAATAAGGCAGAGTGCAGTTGCAGTCTCCATATGATTTCAACAAATGGAATCAATGTTAATTTCATTGAACGTAGCAAAATAGTTGTGATAATAACCCCAGTGAAATATTCCACTAGAGAAAAGAGATAGAATATAGTGTTATAGTGTGTTATATTACCTCCACCGAGGATTCTAGAAAAAATACAGAACTGGATGGAAAAAAATAAATCTTAATAATTTCTGAAAAAAAACCCCATACTCATTTGCAAATCAAAATTGCTATTTCTCCCAGTCTTTACACTTTGATTTCAAGAATGTGCTGCAGAAGAAAGAATTAAAGAAATCGACTGAGATTCACATCCTAATTTCACCAATACCCAGCTTTAAGGCAGTCTAGATGTTTCAATTTGGCATTACTGTTTGTGCAAATACGTGTTATACTGATCCTGAAAGTAAACACTTTTCAAAGCCATGATTTGTTAGCACTGCCTTCACATGTTATAGCCAATTAGTCAATAATTAGTCAAATAATTAAAAATATAATTATGTAACAATGTTGCCTTTTTTAAATTAAGGAGTCCTTCACAAGCTGATTCCTCTTTCTGATTATATGCTTCTTTGCAGCTACAGTTTAAGCACGTAAACCTTGGTTGCTTTTTCTCTCCTTTTGAGTTAAAACAGGATCCTGTTAATAAATGGACAAATGCTTATTAATATGCTGTCACCAGAAAAGACATAAATACACAGCTAAATACTTATTCAGCTCTCACCAGATGCAAATATATCTGTAAGAACCATCACTGATGTGTTGGAGACCTCTAGAGCTGTAGCTCTTCTCATGAAACTACACTTGCTTGATATTACCAATAATTAGGGCTACAGTTCAGGTATACAATATCAAGCTTTAATAGAAAGAAAGAAAGAAAGAAAGAAAGAAAGAAAGAAAGAAAGAAAGAAAGAAAGAAAGAAAGAAAGAAAGAAAGAAAGAAAGAAAGAAAGAAAGAAAAGAAAGAAAGAAAGAAAGAAAGAAAGAAAGAAAGAAAGAAAGAAAGAAAGAAAGAAAGAAAGAAAGAAAGAAAGAAAGGAAGAACCTTGCAGAATTATCAAAATATCTCCTCAGAATTATCAAAATATCTCCTGTATACAATCTTGAAGTGTATAATACCCCAGAAACCACCATGTTTTCAGTATCTGTAGACACTTAGTTGAAGCAGAGGGATACCAGCCATTGGAAGGGCCCTGATGTCATGCAGGGCACATGAGACCACTGTTAGAGAAAGAGAGAGGTGTCAGCGGTGTGTACTGGCACGCAGAAAAGTGACTTCTTCTATGTAAGGCAAAATATCCATAAGACAACCAAAATCAGGAATTCAAAGTGGTTTTAACCACCTGTTAGCTGGCTCCCATCTGTCTATACCAAGGCTATAGGATTTCCAGTTTGTGAGCTCTACATCGAGGGACTAAGACAGCTTCCAGTGAAGACAGGCACATACTTCACCTCACCCCTCTGAGCTAAATCTATGTTATTAATGTCGAAATGGGAATGTATTACATCAACGGTGACTATGTTCACCCTCTTATCTAGTTACCTTTTCTAGTCATGTTAATGGAACATTAGTATTCTGAGAATTTCTTTCATCCAGGTACAAAGTTAGCAGAAGGAGTAGCAACTACATGGTGCTATCTTGTGCTCCATTTCAGCCACCTCCTTCATGTGCATACCTTAGGGGTGAATGTTTGGATGGCCATGAGAAGACTTTATCTCCCTGCAATCTCATGAAGTTAGATCTGGTCAGACAACCAAATCAAACACAGGCCTGTTCCTTATTGCACAATACAGAAGGAGAAAGGGACCTTCTAAAGACTATCAACTGTACATGGAAATGGAAACTAAAAGCAGGACAACAATTACAATTTGAACAAAACATCGATCATCTCATCTCTTAAAAAAAATGCAAAATGCTATTATTTTACCAGGTGCAGGCCATTCTTGTAAAAAAATCACCCAAGTCAGCTTACATTTTTCCTTAAGGCTGCTCAAAATCACCCCTGTGGGCCAAGCCAGCCTGAATTAAACCTCAGTGACAAATGTATCCTGATGTTGGAGGGTTAAGTACTGAAGATACTAGCCTTTCAGAACACTCAGGTGAGGATTCAGGATTCAGGATTCTTGCCTGAACAAGAACTGAGGAAAAAGATCAAGACTTTTAACCACGTTTATGAAGACAAACATGCAATTCTAGTCACGCATAACTTGAAACCCTAAACTAAATGCATCCAATGCTCTATCAGAAAGATTCATTTTGTTCTATGTTTTCCAAGAAAACTCTCAACCATAATTGGTACCAAGATGTGGGTTTGGCAGGTGTATAGAAAACTTCAATTTTTGTCTCTTAATACGTGGTACTAGAGATGGGAAACATTTTTGCCTTCATACAGGACCCAGATGGCAAACTGTGAAAGCTTAATTTCAAGAGCATTCGGGCTGACAGCTCTACAAGCAGCAAGCTGAATTTAACTTATGTGATTATGACACATACACAGGACTCTTCAACCAAGTGGTCCAACACTCTACCTATTAGAGGCATGCCTACTAGATCTGCAAGTGCTGCACAAAAGCCTTTAACGTGCAGATCAGGTCTGGATTACGACACTAAAACCACAGATGCACGTGCACACAACGTACTTCCATGAGCTACCTTGTCAACCAGGACATTAATTCTATTTCTGCTTTTGCAAGCGGTACCGAAGAGTTTCTACAGTCTTACAGGCAGGATCTCTTTTACTCTGTACTTTACCTAAAGGGCTTCACTCATGTGTGCTATGCTTTACTCAACTTCATGCTGGCACACCACCTACTGACAGCCCAGCGTTGCTTTCCATATCAAGTGTTTCTTAAAATCCTGTCCCTATGTGAGACCATGAGCTCTGATTCTGAGATGTCTGGCTGTGCACAGTCAGCACAGCAGCATTTGCCATGACTCTGAGAAGAGAAGGAATTGAGAAAAAGGGTCTTCAGGCCCCGGGTGGTATATTCATAAAAAATAGTAAGCTCACCTGTTCAGTGTTTCAAGCCAGGCAGTGAAAAATAAATTGTCCCCAGCCGAATGAGAAGCAAGCAGTCAGCTTATCAGCAAACAGTTAATGAAACTCTAGTATTCTTTGAATTTATTTCATCCAGGCACAAAGTTAGCAAAAGGAGTAATAATTGTATGGTACTATTCCATTCTCTGTTTCAGCCACCTCCTTGTCTCCCAGGTGCCAAGGTCAGTTCAAGTTTCTTTTGATTCTGCATTATTTTAAGGTATTTGTGTGTTTTAGTGGTTGCAGATTTGCAAGCAGGCAGATTGTGGTGCACAGAGCAGAAATGCATTAAAGCACCATCTTTTTTTCCTTTCTGACTTTTCTTTATATACCACTGCTGCACAGTTCAATAAGGTTGAACTTCTGTCCCTGTTTTCAGTAATGTTTGATGTTCTTTCCCATGTATTTACTTTGATACTCCATTGATACCACCCATGAACCTCACGGAATATTCTAAGAGGAAACCATGACAAAAGAGTTGATCCTGCTAGCAAAATTAAGAATGTCTAGAGAACTGCCTGTAACTAATGATCCCCCTTTCTCCAAGTTACAACTGCCTGTATATTAAGTGAACCAAACCTTCCTGAACTTAATAATGTTGGGATTTCACAGATATGTCACCTCATCCTATTATCTTTGGCATTATTTGGGGTACCTCTCTCCACTGACTTTTCCACCTTCAGCAACCCAGTGGTAGCTACTTGTCCCCCTGTCTCTGTGCCCTCGCATGGCACCTTTGTTAGGTCAGACATCTCCAGATCTCAGCCCATCTGTTTTACCTCAACTCACAAAACTTCCTTAAAAACTCTATTTCTGGAACTTCTGGTGTTAGGAAGACACCAGTGATAAAAAAGGAGGGAGAGGCTGTTATGTGTTTGACTGACCCAAAGAGCCATGTGACCATCCTCCTTTTCCTCTGCTCATAACATGAAAGGTACACAGTCACATCGGTGGAACTGGTGTTCCTCAGTCTGAAGATCATCACTTGCTTGTCCTTGTTAGACACTAAATAGCTATTTAGGGTAATAAATGAAGGGATATTTGCTATAGAAGAAGTCTCTAGTGTTGCAGTCTCTTGAAAAGACTAGACTCTGGAAGTCTCTAGTGTTTCTAAGCATCTCCAGGGTCAATTGGAAAGAAGATTAAGGCTAGTCTGATCCAATTAGAGGTGACTTGAAGGGGAAACAAAAAAAACCTGTAGAATAACCTTTAACGAGTTCTCAGACACAAGTCTGAGGAATTTATACAGATTCTGCATAGCTGTACAAATATGTGCGCATTTTATTATGTGTGATCTTAGTGGGCACACTGCTGCAAGGGGCTTTGTCCTCCTACTAACGTTTCCCTGTTTGGCGTGCGTACATCAATTCACATGGCACAAGATTCACTGAGCCATCCAACTCCCACTGCAGCTGCATCCAGTCTTGAACAGTGTCATTAACCTCCACATCCGGGGGAGAAACACAACAACGCTTTCATTTGCCCAGGTGGGAGGTGAGGCATGAAAGGTTTGACAACTTCTCCAAGTCACCCAGGTACAGCAGGGAAGAGAGCCCTGAGATCACCAACCAAAAATTACTGCTCACAACAAACAACTTTTTTACCTGGAGAGAGAAGAAGCAGTAAGAGTTAATCCTAGAGTAGTACCACAAAGACCATCAGCAAACGTGGTCAAATTTCTTTTGCACAAAGGTGTTAATATTTGTAGAAAAAGCACTCTTTACTTCAGTTCCAAGATAAAATTTCATTACATGAAACCACAACACTTAAGCTAATAAAGATCCATAAGATGTTGAATTTGTGATATTTTATAGCATTTATATTTTACAGATAAATGTGTGTATATATATATTATAACAGTGTATTTTATTGGGGGAAAGAATCCAGTTTTTCTAGAATACTAATGAAAAAATGCTCATTTTGCTCCTGGATTCACTGACTGCTTGTGTTCAATAGTTTGTTCCTGTTTTCAGTTCCCTCTCTTGCTTCTGCATCTTACTAGTATGATAGCAATAGGCATAAATGAAGAACTAGTAGTCTTTGTGCATTAAACTGTTAGATATATCCTGAGAAGAGGACAACATAGAGGCTGATGTGAACATAATTTTCGCTCTACCAGTGTACCCTGGAAGCCTGTCCATTTGAAGCCAAATTGAATTCAAACCCTTAAATTTCCTTTTGAATATATCTGTATAAGATGGACAGAAATCAGAGGACACTTTCCAACTCTTGAGCTCCAGACCACAAATCTCATTTTGAACAAAATACCCAAAAGTGTATTTCTTTGGGTGACGCATCTTGGAAGTATTCATATAATGACTATACTTGACTTACTATGGAAAAAAAAAAAAAAAAAAACAAACCCAAAACAAAACAAGTATTGCACCATGAAACTCAGTCTAAGTCACTGGATTGCAGTCATCTAGACTTGCCATGAGTCCTGGCCACTCGGGACATTTCTAAAGGCTGAGACTGAATTTTCTTTTCTGCCTGACTACCGGGAGAAGATCTCTTTTCTGTCCCAACATGAGAAACTTCAACTTCTGTCTTCATAACACGCAATCCTGTGCCTGCTTTTTCTGAATCACTCTGCTATACATGCCTCTCTGCCGTTATACATCTGTTGTGGCACAAGCTCATATCCCCACTGTCATTCTCTGAGTCAGTATTTGTACTTCTGTCTCATATTGTGATGAAAACATCTCTAGTGGCACTACACTTTAATTGGTATCAAAATATTTGGTAGCATAGTCAGTAACACCCACAACTTTCATTTATTGCTTCTCTCTATGGAATATTGGTATCGTCATCCACTTTTACATGGCACTATTCTATCCCTACTTTTTATTTCAGTGATGGGACTCCTAGTTTTGAGAAGTCTGTTCCAGTAATATGTGTCAGACCCTTTCCAGGGAAGTGTCTGGAGACCTGACAAGGGCATTTAATCCCGCTACAGGCATCAGTAGACTTTACACCAACATCTCCTGTTGTACTTAGAACCACGGTCAGTGAGTCTGACATGAGGTCAGAACGGACCATAAGACAAAGGCATTTGTCTTATAAAATTACAGTAGGTCAGTCATCTTGTTCAGCAGCTCTGCCCACACACCAAACTGACTTCTGTTGGAACAGTCCCATGAGGGAAATAACACTAACCATGTTCATGTGTCCTGCATACTACATGCTGCTAGATTATTAAAGCATTTACTGCTGTAGCAGTTTGATGAAATTTAACTTTTATATATAGTCCATAGGATATGGTTGTTGAATATGCACTGTGGGGGCAGAGGAAAGTCTGTAAACAGATTATTGTCTATTCAGGAAAGTCCAGGTAACAAGAAGGGCTCTTTGAACTAATACCCATAGCATTTCTCTTTCCTAGACACAAATTCATCCACATCCACCAAATCAGCTGAACTTTCAGTAAACCATTTTAATGTGGCCTATAAGAAGAAAAAATATTTGTTTCCACTTGCTGTCTTTTGGAATAAAAAAGCACTGTGAAAAAGATCAGTGCATCTCTTCTGGGTTCTAAATTAAAATATTGTTGCAGTTTAACCCATCTAGCAGCTAAAACAACCACACAGCCATTTGCTCACTCCTGGCCCTGCAGTGGGATGGGGGAGACAATCAAAAAGGAAATAAAAGTAAAACTCATGGGTTGAGATAAAGACAGTATAATAGGACAGACAAGGAAGACAATAATAGTAATAATAATGATAAAAGAATATACTAAAAAAGTGATGCACAGCACAGTTTTTCACCGCATGAAGCCAATGGTCAGCTAGCTCCTGAGCTGCCCTGCGTCCCGGCCAACCCCCAGTTATATACAGAGCATGATGTCATATGGTATGGAATATCCCTTTGGCTAGTTTGGGTCAGCTGTCCTGGCTGTGTCCCCTCCCAGCTTCTTGGGTGCCCCCTGCCTTCTTGTTGGCAGGGCAGTGTGAGAAGCTGAAAAGTCCTTGACTGCTTGGCAACAACTAAAATACTGATGTGTTATCAACATTGTTCTCATCCTAAATCCAAACTGCAACAGTATATCAGCTATTAGGAGGAAAATTAACTCTATCCCAGGTTAAACCAGGACAAATTTTTTTTTAGACCTCTTCTATATTGATTGTCTCAAAAACAGTGAGATTAGTTTCCTCTGATTTCACAATTAATTCCTCTATTTTTGGAGGCTAAGACCGACGGTGCAGAAGGGCAGCACTTTCTGAAGCAACTTGGATCTCAAATTTTGGCTACATCAACCTGAGATCTAACTTTATTCATACCAGCATAGTTAAAGGGTGCAGACCTTTACCTAGGCCCCCCCCTTTGCCCCACTCACCCTTCGACTCACCCATGGACCAGCCCCACAGCCGCAGCAGCAGGGAGGCACTTCCAGCGCCGGCACCATCCTGGCAGGGGACTGCTCTCCCTGGGAAGGGGCAGGAGCCCAGCTGCCCTCCCTGCCCCCAGTGCTGGAGGAGACACCAAGCAGTCCAAAGCGAGAGCAAACACGCACAGATTAAACCTGGACCGCTTTTCAGGAAACACTTTTTTGTGCCTCCCACTAATTCCTCATTTATGTGGCTGCTCTTCCAATATGCATTGCCAACAGAAACAGTAGAATAAGTGAAGAAGAGGGGCATTGCTCACATTTCTGTATTTTAAAGGCAACTAGCAGCAAGAGGACTCCAGGGGTGTTGGGTGAAGACCTGTTTGTTGCGGAAGACTTAGCGGTGTGCTGTGCAGGTCTGAGAGCCTCAGTGACTGCTTATACAAACTACACCTGCAATCTCCGGGCAATACCTGGGGCCTGCGCACAAACACTGCTCTGGAGGTTGGAGCAAAAAGAAGGTCCTTGCTCTGGAACCAAAGCGTGGCCTAGAAGTGGGCACTTATTTGCAAAGAGCCTGGGCTAAATTCTGATTTCAATTACACCAGGATCCTCTGCATTCAGAATAAAACTACGATTAAGTTAGCCTGTGCTTGCATTGCTGTCAGGTAGATCAGATCAGGACTTCTGTCACTCAAGCAGGTGGTACAGAGAGCATAAATATGCAGATATTTACACGTGAACATATAATCCCCACTATCAATTCCATTTCATGGGTCATTAAGATTGTCTGTAGCGCTGTATATGCAGTTATGAATAAATTAATTGTAAAAAATAAACAGTGGGCTTTAGTTAGAGATAAAAAATTACTTCCATAGGAAGTTTTTCTTTAAAAAAAAGAAAAAAATAGTTAAACCTAATGCTGGGATCTATGTGAGAACAAAGAATGTATAATACTCTGTCCCTCACAACTGCAAAAAATTCAGCAGGCAAGTGAAGGAACCCATTAAAAAAAAAAAAAAAGAAAAAGTGAGGGGGGAGAGGGGAGCTAAAAGATGGGCAGTCATCTACTGCCGTGCACCCCAGCCGGGAAAGGCGTCCCGGGGCTCCGACCGCAGCATCCCCCGCCGGGCGGGCTCCCCCCTTCCCGCCCTCCCAACGGCACGTCCATGCTGCCATCTA
>VXBL01000867.1:132273-172283 GCA_013400195.1 Aramus guarauna | reverse complement strand
CCCTCCTCCTGCACAGCCCTCACCACCGCACAGCCCACCGCCGCTCCTCCGCACCCCCCTCCCGCACGGCCCGTCCCCGCACGGCGCCTCTGCCCCGCTACAGATGCTCTCTACCCACATCTGGGCACTAATGATAAAAGGAGCATATTTGATAGAAATTAATTAGCATTTCTTCACGGTTAATTTGCAGAGGGATTTTCAACAGAATGATGTCATATCGTCTTTAAGCGGACGGTCTCGGCGGCTGGCTGGGAGGGAACAACCATGTTTAATAGAATTGCCCAATTCTGGGCCTACAGTTTCTATGTTTGATACAGGACCAAATAAATCGTAATGAGAATGGTCGCAGACTGCAGCAGCCAAGAGGAATGCAGACACCTGAGGTGCGGTGAAAGTGGAATTCCCTCCATACAGCAGGAGATCTGCGTGGCCAGGCAGGCAATTAAAACTCCTTTTAAAATAAGGGAAAAAAGACACTTTGGGGCTCCAAAGGCTGAATCAGAAACTCGGAGTGAAAGCCCATCGGGGAAGGTGTTGCTGCGAGCGTCTGGTTATGTGGGAAATCGGCCGAGCCCACCTTCACTTTGCTTCTTCACACAGGCGGTGGGGGCATGGTGAGAGAAATGGAGACGGAAGAGGAGCCAGCGCTGCGGGTTCAGAGAGCCGGCAGAGGAGGAAACCACCCTTTCTCCACCGCACAACCAGGGCGGGACTTTCCCCTTTTCATCAGAACTGCAGGATTAACCCATAAAAAAAGTGCCTCCTTAGAAACTTCATAACATTTAAATAGTCATAAACCACTAAGTAGCAACTTGGGGAATAAGGCCAGATCAGCAATTGCCACAAATAGCTGGACTGGTGCCAGGCAGGAGTCCTTACTGGTGGTGCTGGTGCGTTGCACTAGCAGCCATAGGTCCCTAGCAGGGAAAGATACCAGAACTTTGAAACACAGAATAAAGGAGTTTCCTGACATCCCACATTTTAGTTCATACAAGAATCATCCAGGAGGGGATGTGATACAGCCTCTCTTCTTAATCTTCACATCTCAGAAACAACTTTTTGCAATTTCATAAGATGTGCGGGGTAAGATTCGCTGCCGGACCCCTCCTCACTGGGGCCTTTACATCCGTGCTGCTCAAAGTGCCTCTGACTTCATTCAAGCACCTCACTTCACCAAACCCCAAAGAGCAGCGAGAAACTCTCCGCCTGTTACCCCGCTTTGCCCGGTTGAAAGGGGAGATGCAGAGCTATGGTAAGCAAAGGAGGCCAAAAAATCCCCTACCAATCCCCCAGTAATTCAGAAGACCCTGAATGCTTTATATAAAACCACCGAGCCAGGGAAACAGAAAAAGGTAGCATGAAACGGCAGAGTGATCACCAGAATAAAACAGAGGCCAGAGGGGAAACAAGTGAATTAGTGAAGTAAGAAGAAGGGTGGAAAGCTGTTTTAATCTTTTCCCAGGGTTTGGTTGTTTTGGTTTGTTTTTCTGATGCTTGCTTTTGCAAAGCCCTAATTTGTCAGGGAAGCAATTCTACATGTCCCAATTTTCATTAAAAAACCAACCATCCCTAATCCTCAGAGCTGCAGAGACAATGGGAAAAAGGCACGGAACCGCACTCTAGCGTACCCACATGGCTGGAGAAAACGAGCAAGAAACAAAATTACTGGTTTTAAATCCTCAGGCATCTAAGTCCAGTTCATGGTGGGACTTTCACAACAGTTTCATATGTAGTATTACCAGGACTGAAGGGATGGAAGAGTAGAACAACAAGAAGTGTTGTAATAAGAGCAAAAGAAAGGAGCAAAGCGCATTAGAAGAAGGAAGAAGCAGGTTTGCACAAAAGAAAATGCCTGCTAAGGATCTCACATGCTGTGCCGATAGATGCTGAAGCAAGATGAGAAGTCCAGACATACAGTCTTGGATTTATTTTGCTCTGCGAAGGCGACTGCTAAGTTTAAGTGTCTGGAGTTAAGGTCCCAAAGAGTGATCAGCTCAGGTCCAGACACCAAAACCAGTTTTCCTGCTTAGTGCTGATCAAACCAGTGTTTTACAGGATGGCCCAGCAAGAAGCACTGCAGGGTTTTGGTGGGTGTCCAGTCTGCTGAACAGCTCTCTGCCCTTGGCAGCGGAGAGATTAGGCTCTCAGGTTTTCATTTTGATGCCTCACACAGCAACTTAGCACTTTCTTTGTATAAACAGCTGCCTTCATCCACTGTATATTCTTTTATAATGCTTAGGTTTAGAGAGTGGAGGCCTCTGGTTATGCTGGGATTCAGTTACGTTGTAGGAGAGTCCTAGTGGTACTGCACTCTACTACAAGAAAAGGGAAAACTCCTGTACAGAGGTGAGTAGCGGTCATTTCTGAAGAAAAACTAGTGCAAGGAGCAATCACTAATAACCAAATGGGGTTTTTTAGAGTTGTAACTTCTTCCCTTGCCAGATACAAGGGCCAGCCCAGAAGAGTATGAGGGAAATGGGTTCTTGCCAAGATAACGCAGTAATATTAGAAAACCTTACTCATGAAACAACGATTGCTTTGGGGTATTACCGTGGCACCACAAAGTGCTACTAGCAATTAATATATGGCTTATAAGAATTGAATCTTAGAAAAAGGAGACTGCATTACTGTATCGGGTCTGGCTGGGATGGAGTTAGTTTTCCTCACAGCAGCCCTCACAGTGCTGTGCTGTGTACTGGTAACCAGCAAGGCGTTGACAACACACCAGTGCTTTGGCTACACACCACATCAAGGCTGTCTCCAACATTTCTCCCCTCCTCAGCAGTAGGGTGGGCCTGGGCAAGATCTTGGGAGGGGACACAGCCAGGACAGCTGACCCCAGCTGACCAAAGGGATATCCCATACCATAGGACATCTGCTCAGCAATAAAAGCTAAGAGAAAGAGGGGGGGAGCAGGAGGGAGTATTTGTTATTTACAGTGTTTGTCTTCTGGAGCAACCACTACGTATACTGAAGCCCTGCTTCCCAGGAAGTGGCCAGCCATCACCTGCTGATGGGAAGCAGAGAATAAATCTTTTGTTTTCCTCTGTTTCTGCACACGGCCTTTGCTTTTGCTTTGTTAAATTGCCTTTATCTTGACCCACAAGGGTTTTTTCTGTCTTATTTTCTCCCCTCTTGTCCTGTTGATGAAGGGAGTGAAAGAGCAGCTTGGTGGGTATCTGTGTCCAGCCAAGGTCAGCCCACCACAATTTCCCATGGACAAAACCCGCCTATTTTTACAAGATTTATTTCTATCAAAGAAAGTTTCCCACTAACAGCAGTGGAAGATGTTGATCAGCTCACAGACTTCGTCTTTAAAATCAGCTTAAGGACAACATTGCAATCTCAACAGCATTATGTGGGGGCATTTTTGTCAGCATTGACAATTTTTATCCTGTACAAATGGTGGTGTTTAACAAAGACATATGTTTACACAGATGGAGGAGGGAGGTTGTAGTAATGGTGTGATTGAAAGTAAATTGGATTGGTTGAGTAGCTGATGCCAGCTGCCGTTTCAGTCTAGGAGTAGGTGGGTACTTGAGATGGGCTGTAGTTGCCGAGACCACATATTGAAAGTTTGCTGAGTACCTCTTATCGTCCGTTTAGGTGATCCCAAAATCATCACTCAGCAGCTGCTGTAAGCCCCAGAAGTGCTTTAGCTACAGCTTTTGCTGCTGCTCCGCATGACTAAGTGAGGTTCCTCCCCAGGGAAGCCTTTCACAGGCCTCCGCACACAGAGAGGTGGCTCAAGGGTAAGGATTCAGTGGGGCACTTGGCTTTGGGTGTTCCCATCCGGTGGCATTTAAACACAAAGCTTTTTAGATGTGGGCACATAGCACATAGGTGAAGGCCAGACTTGAGTATCCTAACAGCTCTCCAAATGGAGAATTTAATGACCCCCCTCTCTATGCTCCCCCCATGGTGGATGGCTATCCAACAAGCCAAACACAAAGACAACTGTAGCGCTGTTTAGCCAGAATAGCAGAACATCAGTCTTGCTGAAGAAACACCGGTCTTGGAGCCTAACACTTTGGCTGGTCAAAGAGGGGCTTCTAAAGACAAAAGACCATTTTCAGGATTTGGGTCTTAGTGNTATTATTATTTTCTTCTTCTTCTTCCTTGTCTATCCTATTGTACTGTCTTTATCTCAACCCACAAGTTTTACTTTTTTTTTATTCTCTCCCCCACCCCAGTGGGGTGGGGGGGCATGTAGTGAGCGAACAGCTGTGTGGTTGTTTTAGCTGCTGGCAGGGTTAAACCAGGACAGCTATCATTACTGTAAAGTACTGTAGAGCTAATGGGAACGACACCTGTGGGCCCCATCTTTTTTTCACTTAGTCTCGCATGAGCAAAGGGTCCACTCCTGCCCAGACCTCTGGGTTTACAGGCCCTGCTGCAGTCTGGGGGTGATGGTGTTGGACAAGCGGCAGAAAAGGATCAGGGAGGGCTGGGCTACATCAGAGCTTTCACTTCATTTTGTGGCATTAGGTTTTTTTCTTCTCTTCCTCCTGCTCCCAATTAATTTAAATAACGCAGGTAACTTTTACCCATTAAGGGTCTTCACAAGTAACAGGTCTAGCTCTTACTGTAGTTTACCAGATGTCAATCCACTCTACAGAGAGGTCAGCATCACGCTTCCTTATGTATTACTTGTATATTACGAACAGTGTCTCAATAAATCATTTTTTTTTAAATTTAGAGACATTACAATTTTTAAAAGTTCTAAAGTTATTTTTGGTGGTTTCCCCTAATAACTACAATTGCCTTTTCATAATTTATAGACCCTTGACTGAATGGTACCTGACTGTGTTCAGCTATGACACTAGTGATATCCGCATCAGGGTTCACTATCCTGAGGGTGGTATACGTATCTATGTAAATAGAAGGCTGAAGAAAAAAGAAAGCAGAGCACAATAAGACATTCTTGACTTAACCTAGCCAGACACACAAATATAAACCTCAAACATAATATTAAAGAGGTCACAACATTTGAGACATCCCGGGTGAAGAACTAGCCATCACCAGCTTTCATTTACAGGGTCCTAACTTTGAAATGGCTAACATGCACCTCTTCGATAATAAGCACTGCAGAGTTATGTTTCAAGAAGCTGTCTTCACAGTGAAGGCTTATGTATAAAAGCACTGGGGTTTTTTTCTTAGAACAGAATTTTGCAAGATGGCACAGAGCATTTTGATTGTTGAAACTGCTACAGTGAAAGCGATTTCAAAACCAGTCATTATTTCCTTTATCTTTGCTTATTCCGTTGAAGGGTCCAGATATAACTTCATTTAAATAGCAACAGTAGCCTTTGAACACATGTAATTTACTGTTACAAACAGCAATGCATTTTATACACCAGAACATCTACACATATGGAGAAACAAAACCAGCTACATTGACTATAATAATAAGATTGCTTCAGCAGCACAAATGACAGAGTTAATGCTCAACTATGTTAAATGGCTGCTATTTCCCTATTATAGTGGGTGATATATCTTCATTGTTTCAGTAGTGTAGCCAACAATTGAGAGCTAAGTAGTAGCCACTCTTCACCTTCAGTAAGCTTTACAGGTATTTTATATGCAAAGAAATAGACTCCTTAAAATATGCCATTTACTACATCCCGCTGAATTACGCTATATAAACAATAATGGTTATTTGCTAAAACATTACAGCACATATTTGTTGTAGCAAAGGAGGCAAAGCCATGAAAACCAAGGACAATGTATAAGCTTTTAGTTTTATACCAAGATAATGAACATGAATGGCTTTGTCAATACTAAATGTGGGACTTCCATATTAACAATATAGGGTATTTTAATCAAAAAATCTATTATGGTAGTTTAAGTTTTTATTCAGAAAAAAATTAATCTTGCAATAATACAAATTAAACCATCATCTTTAGACGGTCTCATGCAATGTTAAACGAGTACTGTTCCTCTGGCCAAGAAGAGCAGCCCTTTGCAAGCGGAAAGCCTGTTGCTCTGCGAACCAGCTTCCAGCTTCCCTCCCATCCTTCCCAAAAAAAAGGAGTCCCCGTGCCAGACCTTCCTCCTAACCTTCAAAGCTTAATACAAACCAACACACCCTGGATTGTCCCCCAGTGAAGGGATCATGGCAAAACGGTCACATGACAAATGGGACATTGCGTTGTGCTGTCATTTTCAACCTGTCGTCCAGGGGGAGGAGGGACTTTGATGCGCTTGAAAAGGAACTAGAAAGAAACGTCACGTTCATACCAGCTATATGATGGTCTATACATGGGGAGTCTGTAAAGGAGATCGCACCTTCTTAGAGTAGTGTTCAGGGATCAAAACCCACTAATGACATTAATTGCTGGAAAGGGTGTAAACACCACTTTCGGGGTGATGCTTTAACATACGTGAAGACAGCAAATGCCTCGGACATGTATTGCACCTAGCACTGCTGAATTAAAACAGCAAAGATTTTGAAATATACCATATGAAAAGACAGCTAGATATTTTTGGGGAAACCAACTAGAAAGGGTATCTGTTACCAAAAGTTCTTCCTTACCTAGAACTTCAACAAATCAGTGAGGACTACTTTGGGAAGAAAATTGGCTTTCAACCGTGCCTGGCTCACGATTCAGTCTTATGTATAACTCAATACGGAAAGTTGCTTATTTGACTTTTCTACTCCAGGCCAGAGGAGTTGACAGTTCAATTCTCTTAAAATAGAGGGCATTTCAGCTTATTTTTGTAATGAAGCATAAACAAAGAATTAAGAGACAGCTCACAAAATTTTTCAGTTCCCAGGATTGCTGATGGATTTGGGCAGACTCAGTTATACAGTCTGTCAAATGAGGCTAACAGAAAACCACCTTTGTAAAGACCTCGTGGTACGGATGTTCGTGTGGGATGTTAGGTGTGAAGAGCGTGCCAGCTGCTCCCTGCCAGCTCACCGTGGACTCCTGCGGTAGCTCGCCCTCCCCTTTTCACCAGCAAACCTCCAGAGGGGCAATTCCCACAGAGAAGCTGGCACGGCAACTCCCCGCACTGGTGGGTGAGACGGCCACAGCCCTGAAGGACCTCAATGAGAAGAAATTTGGTTCCAGTTGTGATTTTACTGAGCTCATTATAAACACTGGTCAGCACAAGCACTAGTGGCTAACTCACCTGAACTGCAGGCACTGGGCAAGTGTTAAACGCTGCTGGAAATTATTTAGCTACCAAGTTCTGTGCAAACTTCATGCCATGAAGAGAGCGAGCTGCTGGGAACTTGATCCAGCTAGCAGCACTCAGATACTAACATAATAAACAACTTCTGCCACAAAAACATGGTAAGAGTTTGCATGTCCTCTGAGATGCTTTTGTATCTCCAACTTTAACTGCTTTAATGTATCTTAATTTATTCCACAGGGGAAGGTCTAACTCTTCCAGTCACTAACAAGCCTAGTGCAATGTGCACATAAGTGAACATGAAAAAAATTTAAAATAATGTAAATTCTCGTGTGGCACATGCATCAGCTTATACAGGTAGACCTTGCTCGTCATGTTTTAACCATGCAAAATACTGCAAATTTAAATCAGCTTTTTTCAACTCTGCTCAAAATCTGCAGGTAAAGCAGGCTAAACAAGCAGAACATTGCCTGCTCCATCTAAAATACAAGAAATAGGACAATTTCTTTTTGTAACAGCTTTATATTCAGCTTTAGAGCAGGAATCTTAACAGCCAGTCTCACCCCTGAGGCTAATTAGATGTTGTACCTCACTGAAGAGGTCTCCAGTGACCCCATCACTCCCCCCCTTTCACCAAATGCTTTTCCTGAAGAATTGCAATCAGAATCTGAGCTGGGTTGAGAGGTTATTCTCATCTCTGTCTTCATTTATTTCCAGTCCTTAATTTTAACAAATAGATTTCTTCACATTTTAGGAACTCAGAATAAGATGAAGAAACAAGACTACTTGGTCCAGCCTTCTGCAAAAGGAATACAGCAAGGAATGCTGCTGCTAATTTTTATTAGGTATGCTTTAAAACTCCACCAGTTGACAGCTGAAGCGTTGTTCACAGGCAAAAAGGAGCACCCACGTTTTATTTTCCATTGCAGGCAGTTACAGGAGTACTTCACACCTGCCAGTTTGCATCTGCCTAGGTATTCAATGTTTGCCTCTGAATTAGCCCCACACAGTACTCTCCCCATCAGCTCACACGGCCTATGGCAAAACTCAGCAACATCAGCTATTTTTGTACAGAATAAGCCACAGGTGATTGTGGAGTAGGAAACCTAGAGTGTATTGTATTTCACAATACTGCCGATTGCTTACAGTGCTTTGACAGCTGCTCACAGAGGCACAGTTCTGAGCCTCAATTTTGCCTCAACCTACCCCATCAGCATTTACTCTTATTATGGAGAAACATGGTAGTGATTATTCTATTATGCTGCACACGGCTATAACCCTAGGACAATTCAGGAGCTTAAACCACGATGCACACGGTGGCTTCCTTGGCAATCGAGTACTTTGCAACTGGTGCAAGGCGATAACAGTGCTGTCTCTCAGTTCTGCTTCTTGTTGGAAGCCTGTAATTTTGCAGTAATTTTTTTGTTGTTAACCTCCTTAGGTCAGTAAAAGGGCTTTACCATCTTTAATTTGACTTCTAAAAAAGTACAAGCATAAAATTAGTGACCATGTGCTCTGTTTCTTTTTTACTTTTTAAGATCAGAGATATCTCCAGGAATGTTGATTCTCTTTAATTTCCCTAATCAAATATGACCTCTGTGGCATCAGTCATGAAAAAAACTTGATGTCCTAAAAAACAACCCTAAGGACATCATCTCAAATTCATTCTTAAGTAGCTTCTACTTACCCAGTTTTTAGAAAAACGTTGTTTAAAATGCAAACATGTTCTGAACATACACAAAAACCCCATTGCGGTATGCAGCAAAGGTCTCACTACAACTGGACATCTGCATTCCTCTCTGTTAAATTCAAGATGAAGATGATGTACTTTTAATACCACAAAAAGCTTAAAAGAAAGTCAGAACATTTAAAAAGGCACCAGCCTTTGTTTACACATTTAAAAAGGCGCCACCCATATTTTGTTTAGTTATATTATCCTTTATTATTTTACAATATATTTCAAAAACTTTTACAGGTGCCTTGAACTGTTCTACAAGAGCTGCAATACTGTCATAAAAGCACACCTACAGACCGAATACACAAACAAACTGTAATACCTACTGGTATTGAACCATTAATATCCAAAGGGTGTAATCTTTTAGTAAATAGATGTGCAGTAATGCAAATGCAAACAGATGTTAATGCAGAAAAATAAAACTCTGCATTCATGGCTATAGAACAGAGGACTTCTCAAACACATTTGGTACTGTAACATTCTAGACAGCAATATGAGTAGTATTACATATTTAAAGCAATACATGCCCTGAAAAGCCTGGATTTTCAATCTGTGCGTGTAAACCTGAATCAAAAATAAACTAGATATATTAAAAAACATGAGACATCTAGTCTGCCAACAAGCTTTTGTTTCTTTTTTTAATCCTAGAATGGCAATTAACTTGGGTGGGTGAACTCTGACCAGCATTATTATTTTACATTATCATTTCCTCAGCATTTCTGTAGTATCATGACAGCCTGTGAGGTGGGTTTTTTTTATTATTCCTTGTGCATATGCACAGGGGAATAACTTTAATGCATTGAAGTTTTTTCTCAGTCTTCAAGTGGTAAATATAATTAATATTATAGCAAGTACATTACCACAAAAAAGCACTGTATAATGAGGTTTATAACATTATTTAAAGTTCTCAGCTGTATTTCTCCGGTGCAACAAAGCAGTGGCACTGCAGTTTTCAAGCACTGTGTATTGAATCCTCTCAGGCACACAGTGTTTATTAACAGCTCAGATATATATTATTCTCTACCTACAGAAGTTTTGCTGTTATCACCACTTCTGGTCACAGAACTTACCAAGACATCTTTAAACCTATACTGTCTGTAAGTAACAAGGTAAAGCCAATTGTTTGCGTATGTTTTTAAGCCTATCCAAGCTGATGCGCTTTCATGGGAGTCTCATGAAAGACATTACAAGGGAACAGTAATTACATATCAGATTTGTTAGGTAAAAAAATAAAGAGAGTTAAAGTCAAAATTTATGAGTGTGTGGCACTGTGGCAAAAGAGGCATTCAGTTCTGCTTTATTCTTCAAGTTTAAAGTTTCAGTTACCATTAAATATTTGCTAACACCATTTCTTAACCAAATACAGTCTACATCCCTCTCTGTTCTCTGCAGACAGAGCTGCAATGGGTCATGGCTACATTAGACCACAGCTTTTTTTGCTACGGTCTGCCCAGCTAGCCTAAACAGCAGTCAGTGGTATTTATTAGTTATATACATCAGTCAGTCACACTCATCATTACAAATATGTTCTAGTTTATTTACTGTACAATGTATGTATACATATTTGTGTTTATTCAATCCTTTATTTCTTAATCTCAAGCACTCCAATGGTTAAGGGCAGGCTGGAAAAAAATTCAATATACATAAAAGGGTTATAAATTTCAAGTCTGTAGTGATTCTAGCTTAATAGCAAAGGGGGAACATCGTGCTCATGCTGTGAACATGGTTGGCAAAAATAAAGGCAAATAAAGAGGCAGACTATATTTTTCTCTGGAGTCAAAAAAAAATCAAGAAAATTAAACAAAATAATGTTAGTCCAAAAGGGATGCAGAAATAAAAAGGGCATTTTATTTAATGCACAACTAGAGCTATTAAGAATTTTCTTTCACAGAGGCCCTGAGACTTGAGTTAGATGGATTCTCCCTACCATGTGTTTCATGTGAAGTCAAACTTAAAGCTCTATACGCATAAATGTTTGGTATATAACAGTGGACCCATTTTTAAAAAGTGAAGCAATAAAATCTACATGAAAAACAAATGAAAAAACAATTGGATTGGAGGCCTCTGTCCTTTAACCCCTGCCCTATCAGGCTAAATGTCCAATAAAATGTAAAATGCAGCATACATTTGCTTCATCTAAAATTTTTGTGATGATTTATTGCAAATTGCACTTGGCAGTTCACCACACCAATGGAAAACTGGCCCCCCTGTTGGTTCATTCACACAGTCTTTTAACACCAAAGAAGACAAGTCACCAGTAGAAAGATCTCGACAGAAAGTTTGCTGCTGTGCTAAGCCAGCTTGCTGCACCTTCTGGGTGTGACCCAACACGAGACACTGCTTTGTCCTGTTCCTTAGTAGGGCTTTCATCCTCTGGTAAATATTCAGGTAAATCTGTATTCTGCTCTACTTCCACTGGAGTATCTTGGAACGGAATCAGCATCTGATAAAACACAACAGATTAAAATTATGTCAAATGTTGTAACTTAGAAGAATGAATGAAAGTTACACGTATATACATGCTCAGAATGACAAGCATGCATTTTGTGAGACTCCTCCCCATCCTCCTATACAGTGAGAATATAAATGGAACCTACTATATATCTGGAATCTACTATGCTCAGAAGATACACAAGAAAAGCTTTGGCTTAACATGGAAAAATAAATATCAAATAAAGACAGTCCTTTTACTGTAGTTGAGAAATAAAAACACTTCAGCAACTGCAGAAAAAAAGGGTTCACTGTGATCCTTTTCATATCATTAAGGAGAGAAGCAATTACAGTATTTAAGTTCTGTAAAACTGTTCTATGGATACATGTCCTGGCACGGGATTGCCCTTTATTCTCCTTGTACCATACGTGTAGCACTCCCACTCACAAAATTTTGCCTGGCATCAGATGTTATGGGGACAGAGGTGCAATGCTGGTATTAAAGACACAGCCAAGCTAAAACAATCAGTATTTAAAAAGATACATATCCTACCTCCTCACCACTTTCACTTTTCACAACTTGCTGTGCCTTCATAACTTTGGTTGATGCTATTGCTGTTGCCAACGCCTACAAGTACACAGAAAAAACCAAGAGCTTAGTGTGACAGAAGGCAATAATCTGAAGATCCGAAGGGTTACTGAGCACTTACCTCTGCTTTTAAGTCTGAGCGAATTCGGACCACACACCTTTGAACAGCCATTTGAAAGGTAAAACTAATAACACCTTTAATTTTCAACAAGGCTTCTTCACAAAGATTCCTTCGAGACTAAAAAAAACAAACAAAAACCCCACAACTGAAGTACCTGCATAATACACCATGTGAAAATGCTAACAATTAATTGTTAAGAAACTCCTGTATGTCTGAGGGAAAGTGGTTACTCAATAGCATTTTTGCAAAAGAAAAACTAAGACTTACATTTCAGCAAAAAAATATTAGACTCTCTTGCCACAAAAGAAAAGAAAAAAAAATGCTTACACTTTAGAAGTCAAAGAGGATGGAATCAACTGTAAATAATTAGAGAAAAGTGCTGAAAAGCAAAGAATGTTTTTCTCCGTATGATCAGCTAAACAGTCCCCTCTGGTTAAGTTCTGATTGACTGAAGTGCTCATTGATGAGTAGTTAGTGTTTAAGTTGCTATTTATCAGACACCTTGCCTCCATACTGACTGAATGCATCAAAGCAGCTGTTGTATCTTTCAGCTGCTTCATCTGTGGCAGCTCACAGACATCACTGCACAGCATAAGCTTAATTCTTATTTCAAAGGGAAAATATTTGGTTGATAACCCATGGAATGTTATGTTTAAAGCAAGTGACATCCCCTACTGTGCTGTAACATTACATTGACCTGTACTAGTTACATCTGTTCTACATTATCTTAGAATGTTCTATTTTTTTTTTCTTTTAATATTTGCACAAGATGGTTGTAACAAAAAGGATTAAAATACACTTGGAGAGACTGCTAGCACAGAAGGGGAAAAAAGAAAACACTGTATCAGAAATAAACTGACAACCTTACAGGTTCAAAATAATGATGTATTTAACTTTTACTGCAAGGTTCTGCAAGGTTTTAAAAAATAAGGTATTTCAAAGCATTTTTATATTAGTTATCAAATAATTACTGCTCAGTGCTTGGGACAGTTTCATGCACAAGTGAATTCTTTTAATATCTAGAAGAATTAACCAAAGTAGCAGGGGTTTTTTAGCATTTTAGCATATGTATTGCAACAAGTCATTTGTGTAAGTTTATGTATTGAAATAATTAACATTTTTGACAGTTAAAAAAAACTAACATTGTCGGATAAGCTACATTTCTCATACACAGGAAATACATTTGATGCAAAGATGATAGGCTGCCTTGCATGAGTGAAAGTCAAAACTACTTTTGGACACAAGAAGCAACACATTAGCAGCTTACTGGCCTAAATAAAGAAGTTATGCTTACATGCGTGTACAGCAATTCTGTGACAGAATTTGGCTTTTTACTCTTGAGATCCCAGGTTAAGTCACAGGCACCTCAGTTTAATTCAAAATGAGGCTTTCAGCAATGAGATAACTGGTGAATCACGTCTTAAAGATGTAACTTACCAAGATCCCCGCAGACTCCATAAAAAGCTGGAAGCTTGGCAGCCACTGGCCTTGCTGCACAAAGGTCTTTTTGCAAAGTACGTCTAACTACGGCAATTAGGCACAAACCACAGCAATGCACACCTAGACATTTTTCTGTGTGGTACTCCTGATGCATGGGGACAGAGTAGGACAGGTACAGGGTAGGACAGGTGGAATTCAAGTTATTTTCTTGCACACCTTGTAGTTTAGCAAGTAGTCCTGATAGACTACTGGACACTGATTGCCATACCCTAATAAATACTACTAAAATGTAATGCTTTTTTTTTTTTTTTCTCCCTTCTCATTTTTTTAAAGGCTACAATCAAATTTGATAATTAGATCTTAAAATAAAAACATCTGACCCCACTCTAAACAACCATTGACCTTTCCCTTCCCTTCCTGAAATAATCAGTATCTACTATTTGAGGTTTCAAAATCCACAAGCATTTGTAGGATTTGCAATCATTCCTAACAGCAGCTTCTTGTTTCAACAAGACAAAACACAGGTAAACTGAGAAGACTGTATTTACAGCCCTGTGTTTACTTATTATGCCCTTTACCACACATATGTGCCACCTAATATTCTTTGCTAGTTAAGTTGAAAATAAACTGTCGAATGAAACTAAGCTGCTTTTATTGTTCGCATCCTTCACTATTCTCCCAGTACCAGCTTATCCTGACATTTAAAACAGCATTACAGGGATATTTAACTGCTGGGTGGGTGCCTGCAGTACCACTAACATTTCTTTAATCGCCTGATGTAATACAAAGCTATGTACACTAGCCATCTCCAGCCAGCGCAGAGTCAGACTTTTCTTTTCTTCAGCAATGTGCTAAGAAAACATGCTGGTATGCTTAGGGCAACTACAGAAGCCTGCAGGTTTGCTCTCTGGAGCTGAATATCCAAATATCCTACACTTTTTCAGAATATCTTTGCCCCAGCATTGAAGTGGGAAACCACAAATTTCGCTAACTTCCATTTGTCAAAGAGCACAAAAAATGTTTTTAAGATAGAATCAGACTATAGTCAGAATATCTAAACTCACAAAGTAGAAGAGGATGAAATTTCTTGCTTGGAGATACCTGTGAACAAACAAACCAACTACAACCTTAAAAGAGTTGAACAAAAACATAAAAGGAAACAACCAATTGGACTGAATTAAAAAAAACACAACTTCAGAGTACAAAAGCCAATGGTGTTGACAAAACACCGACTCTCTAGACAGAGCAAGCGCTGGAAGGACAAAACTGTAAAAAATATTTACTTTGTATAAAGTGAGCTAGAGCAGCATGTTATTTCTAAAGGAATTAATGATGGTCTTATGAAAACAGTATGATGGGTATGCTGTTGATAAACTGGGCCTGTGGACACGCTTACTTGGCAAAAATGTAAAGCAACAAAGCAAAGGATCAGGTTTGATCATTTAAAATGGGTACAAAACTGAAGATACAGAGTCCGGAGGGCACTTGTGGATAACATGCTTAAACAGTCTACATGCTGTTTGGCAGCCGTAAAAAGGCAAACATGGCCCTGGGGTGTTATCTACAGGGGTATGGTAGATAAATCCGTAGAAGTTATTCTGACATTACATAAAGACTCAGTGAGACCTCATTAACTCAAATGCCATTCTGGTCACTACAGTAGAAAAGATCTCACAGACAATGAAAAGATGTAGCAAAACCAACTCAGAAAAAAATACAGCATTTCTAAATTAAAAAACAAACAAACAAACAGTGTCTGAAATCTCTCATATCTGAAAGGAAACTTTTTTTTCATTTAACACACTGATGCAACGAGATATCCTTAAGTGAAACTGCTGAAGGTACCTTGTTTATTCCATTCTTTCTTGGGGAAAAAAAAAAAAAAAAGAAAGAAAATTAGGAGAGGTGGAAAGAGAATAGTTTTTAGATTAATTAAAAAGCCATCAGGGAAACTGGCTTAAAACATCTTCTTTAGATATTCTGAGTAAGCTCAATTTATGCAAGATTTTATACATATCTTGTGATTCAAAATACAATTCATAGAAATTGCTGACAACTGATGATGCTACACAAGTAGCGTGAATACATTATTTGTGCGGGCAAAATACCTCTCAGTACAGCATGCCTTATCTACATAAATGCTGAAGGTTTCTTACCGAATCATCAAGGCCATCTATATGCAAAACTACTGTCTTGGCACGCTTATTTGTGCTGCCGAGGAAAAACTGCGCTTTCCGTCGACGATAATTCATCTCATTCACATTGTCCATGTCTGACATGTTGGAAGACTGAAGGATATCATAGACTTCAGAAGCTAAAAGTTTAGTCTCTCCTGGTGTAGTAGTCCTTAAAGAAAACAAGGGATGAAGACTTATAAATATTTGGTTTCATACTGGTACTCCAAACAGCTGCTGATTATGTCCTTGCAACTGGAATATTCCACGTGCTACAGAAATAAAATTCTACAGTCAATATATAGCAAAAATTTTAAAAGAGGAGAGGAGGAATTATGTAAAACTATTTTCTTTCCCATACTCCAATTTTTTTGTCGACCTGTTTATTCTAGTATCATTATAAACAAATCTATGTTCTCAAACAAGGTGAATACAGTTTACATTAGTTTGACACCTACAAACCAAACATGGCAGTAGATGCTCAGTACACCACTTACTTTGTTTGCAGTGAGGGTTTTGTTTTTTTTAAAAAAAACAAAATTATCTCCAACTGCCTTGTGGTATGTTTCATTTCCCACTTTCTCTGTTACATAATAAAAATAATTTCTCTGCAGAACTGTAATCCTTCCAATGTTTTCTTCTCTGAAGTTACTGAGCATCAACAGCAAAGCAGAATCCCAGATTTTCTAAAAGAATCTAAAGGCTATTTCTGATTAGACTAAAATTTGTGGCATGAACTTTATGATAACATTTGTTTAGATAGGAAAAAAAAATGTAGATAATAGGCCAAACATATTAATTTCGTATTATTAAAACTAATTTTTATAAGGTACTAATATAAATCTGTTGTCCAAGTTCAGCCCTGTTTTAATTATGCCAGTGATTTAAAGCTAAGGGCAGAAACAAAATTATTGCCACATCAACTTGCAGTTAATATTAAAATGACAAATGACAGCTTTGCTACTTTGTTTAGCAAACACGAAGCAACAAGTACCTTCAGATTATTTTGTTTTCCATTTGACTTCCTTAACTACCATACATTAAACATGTTTTCCATCCTACCATATGGATAAGGAAGAACAATGAAAAGCAAGCACGTTAGGAGTTCTCAACTTGTGGGGCTCCCAGCTAGCCCCCCCCCCCCTCCCCCCCGCCTTGTCTGCGCCTTGTTTTGAACAGCACCCGTTTGGAGAGGAAAACGTGAGTTCTTGTGATCATTCAATACATTAATAGCATTCAAAGAAAAACAAAAATTAAAAGAAAAAAAAAAGGATAAGCAGCAAACATGCAAGATCTAAAATAGCAAAGCATTTCAGCATATGTTCAATTTTAAATACATGCTTATGTTCTGCTTTCCTACAGTAAAAAATCCCCCACTTATGCTAACTCACAGAAACAAGTGCTGGAAACTTACAACGATTTCAACTTCAACCTTCCGTAATTTATTAAAGTAATGCAATAGATGGTAAAGCCTTGCAAGCTGATGTCTTGAGGTAGTAATAAAATTAGCTTGTGCAAAAGTGACATCAAGATACTAAGAAATTTACCCACTCGTTAGTTTTAGCAAATGCTTTCAACAATGACAAAAATCCTGTCCATATCAAGTGATTTACAATAGAGGACATTTTTTTTTTTTTGTAAGTTTAAATACAGTTGACTAAGCACATTACTGAAAATATTACTATCCCACCTACAGCACCCACTATACTATTGGTAAGAGTTTTTGCTTTAATATAGTTATACTATTGCATCCCAGAGTTAAAAAAAAAAAAAGAAATCAGAAAGATAAGTGAGAAATAAAATATACTTAATATTAGCCATAATATATATATGCATATATATACATATACAAAGATAATTTAAAGTTATGTCAAACATAAAACATGCAAGTACCTAAAAGCCAAAAATCAACAGTGATTTTCATACATGTTTTGTGCTCCCAATATTATAGGTGGCATAGTTCTTGGAGAACCTAAGAGTAGCTGTACTATTGAAACAACCTGCTGATTTGAAAACACAAATTTAAATCTGTTTTTATTTGATACAAGTATTCTAAGGTATTCCTAAACCAAGTCTATACACACAAGGGTTAGGCATATATACACACACACACACACTTAAACCAGCTACTCAGATTATTTCCTGTATTTTTCCAAATAGAGGATTGCAACTATCTACCAGTAAGTTAGAGATGATGACTTGTTACCCATCTTACATTTTAAAAAAATCCCAAACACAGGGTTTTAATCTTAGTTTGCAACAGATTATTTTCTTTTTTTTTTTTTTTAAATAAGCAACTGATCGTATAAGCAGCATGAAACTCAGCCACTACACGACAAGAGGAAGAACAAGGATGTCACATAAGAATATAAGGCTGCAAACCAACCCCCAATAAAGGTAGAAGCCAGTTTTATTCTACAGTAATGCAATACTATACTAGCAGCAACTCAAAACAAAAAAACAAAGATACAAAAAAATTCCACGCAAAGCCTTCTACAATTTTTAGCACGCTGGTAAAATAAGCAAATACAAGTTTTGCATTAATCTCTCATTCTTTCATTAAAGTAGTTTATACAACAGGTATAAAAAAGAATAGAAACCTTAATATCTTTAAGGAAAAAAAAAATCTGGAAGTACGTGTAATAAGCCTTCTCTATTGTAAAACCAAGGTGATGCTCAATGGTGACTCTGTTGCTTTATACACCATACTGGTAAGAAAAAGATAAATACAATTAAACTACATGTAGAATTAAACCATAGTAGAACAGCAGAAGTTTTTTGTTTTTAAATAAGGGCTCTGGTTGTGTTGCCTGAAATGAGAAAAAATTGCAACCTTAAGAGAAAAGGGTTGTGAGGGCACTGACACAGGTCCTCCCAGCACCTGCACGTCAGCAGTTTGCAATACCACTGCTCACAGCTGTATGACCCAGCCTCCTGCTGCTATCAGAGCAGCAGAAGGGAACTCACGCTCCTCTTTCCACCACCCCCATTCACACTGTGGTACAGCACTTTATTCATCACTGAACACGCAGGTACATACTATAAAGCCACTAGGCAGTTAGAGATTGTTTGAGATCGATCAATCACTGGGAACAACCTCCCCAGAGACGTGGCAGAGTCCCCATAGGTGGAGGTTTTCAACATGCAGTTACACAGGGTGCTATAGCACGATATATCATCTAGTTTGACTTTCCCAGGAAAGGCTGGACCAGATGATCTTTCTGGGTCCCTTCCAACCTGCATTGTTCTATGATTCTATGACTAATGTTCTGCTACCCTGCTAGGGAAATGATAGTCTCTAGTTAGAGCACAGTAAGAGTTGGTAAGAGTTGATTACCACCTCTTTCAGAGTCGGATAACATCTTAGATTACTTCAGTAAGATTCAGAAGATGCCTGTCAGAAACCCAAATCTTTGATTTTCACTGTCTTTTTGAATTTCTGTCATCCTAGATTGCTGCCTGTCCTTCCATTATGTTCACCCAAGGCTGGCTGTATAAGTGATACAAATGCAGAATCCAAGTGACATGTGCTGTATCTGTCAGAAGAGGATACAAGAAATAGTTCTCGATTTCTTCACAATTAAAAATATCTTTGTAAATACGGTCCAAATGCTGCAGAGGTTTTACTAGCATAACAAGACATTTCTTACAGTTTTAGCTAAACTTAAAGGACACAAAAATTAGTGGCTACAACTCAAGGTGTACGTGATGTGTGTTGAGTATGCATGCTTGAAAATAATGAGCAAGCAGCATATAGCATTATGGCTGTCCAACCAGCACATAACTTAAGTAATCACACAGCATCATAAATGGTAATACAAGGGCCCCAACAACCTTCCTCGCGTAGCCGCATCTGATGTAAAGGTTACATAGAAAGTTACCTTTCTTCCTTTAGAAAAAGTACACAGGCTAAGAAAGACTAGTATAGAGTGGATTTTCCCCTTTTGGAGAAACACATATAAATATGTTTTCAAATATATAATGTGGGGTTTTAATATATACATATGTGTATAAAAGACCATCCTATCCTTTTTAAAGGATATATAATATTTTATGTATATATTTTAAAATAAACATATATGTACATATACATATGGTACATTGCATACACACTCCTATACGAAAGGAAACAGATGCAACCATAAGCTCACTCAAAGTACAGCAGACCCTCCACACAAGCACAGAAACCATTACATGCATTTCATTGGTGGCATACATTGCGCTCTAAAGACACATTAGCCAAACAGATAACAAACATACTATAACAACATTTCATTAGAGTGTTTTCTATTGAGTTTATAACCCAGAGATAGGAGCTTTTCAAATTAGAGAGGGTAACTTTCTTTGCCAGAGATTCAATTACAACCCAGATTCTATCAAAAGGAGATTTGTGTCATTTAATTCCAAAAGTCTCACTTCTACGGTGATGCTGCTTTTGGTTGAACTTTCTGTTTGTCCACTACCCACAATAAGATGGCAAAATTAATTACCCATTCATGAAATTTCAAGGCTCTTGATAATCTTTGAGCAATCTCCTCGACCACTGGGAAGGTGATGGAACAAATCTGGAAACCATTTCCTCCATGCATGTGAAGGACGAGAAGGTAACCAGGAAGAGCGAGCATGGATTCACAAAAAGGAAGTCATGCCTGACCACCCCGATAGCCTTCTACAATGAAATGACCAGCGTTGTAGATGAACAGAGAGCATTGGACATTGTCTTTTGACATTGTCTCCCATATAATCCTCACAGAGAAGCTGATGGGAGTATGGACTGGGTGAGCAGATAGCAAGGTGGCTGGATGGCCAGGCCCAGAAGGTGGTGCTCAGGGTCATGAAATCTAGTTGGAGGTCCATATCTAGCGTACCCCATGGGTCAATATTGGGTCATTAATGATCTGGATGATGAGGCAGAGTGGACCCTCAGCAAGTCCGCAGATGACACAAAACACAAAGGAGTGGCTGATATGCCAGAGGGTTGTTCTGCTACCCAGAGGGACCTCGACAGGCTGAAGAAATAGGCTGACAGGACCCTCATGAAATTGAACAAGGAGAAGTACAAATCCCTGCCCCTGGGGAAGAACACCCCCAGCACCAGCACAGGCTGGGGCTGACCAGCTGGAAAGCAGCTTGGCAGAGAAGGACTTGGGGGTCCTGGTGGGCACCGGGTTGGACATGGACCAGCAACGTGCCCTTGCTGCAAGGAAAGCTAATGGTGTCCTGGGCTGCATTAGGAGAAGTGCTGCCTGCAGGTGGAGGGAGGTGATCCTGCCCCTCTGCTCAGCGCTGCTGAGGCCACATCCAGAGTGCTGGGCCCAGGTCTGGGCTCCCCAGTACATAAGAGGGATGGACATGCCGGAGAGAGTCTAACAAAGGGCCAGGAAGATGATGAAGGGGCTGATGAAGAAAGGCTGAGAGAGCTGGGACTGTTCAGCCTGGAGATGAGAAGGCTCAGGGGGATCCCATAAATACCTAAAGGCAGGGTGCAAAGAGGACAGAGCGAGGCTCTTTCCAGTGGTGCCCAGTGCCAGGACCAGAGGCAATGGCCACAAACTGAAACACACAAGTTTCTCTCTGAACATCAGAAAACACTTTTTCCCTGTGAGGGTGACCGAGCACTGGCACAGGTTGCCCAGAGAGATTGCAGCATTGCCATTCTTGGAGATACTCAAAAGCCGTCTGGACATGGTTCTGGGCAATGTGGTTTAGGCAACCCTGCCCCAGTAGAGTGGCTGGACCAGATGACCTTCAGAGGTCCCTTCCAACCTCAACCATTCTGTGAGTCTGTGAATACATATTAGAAATTGAGAACTCATTAGGTAAACTTAAATAGCAATGTACATGAAGCATATCCATTTTAATCTACTTGTGGATATCTATTTTTTCAGGTTAAGAGTATTTTAGAAGTCAGGCTATTCTGTAAGTAAAGCAAAAATATATTTTATTTTCCTGCCAACTATTTTCCTCACATATTGTTTTCCAAAGAGTTTTGCATGACAGCTTACGTAACTCTAATGCACCTGATAATTACAAAGACTGAAATATAAGCAGCTGTGTAATTCTGTTTTGATTTCAGAAATTTCCTGCTCCCATATTTAGATTTACGGTTCACTGTTCAGTCCTAAACTGTTTTGTCTTAAGGCATCATCAACTAAAGGCAAGGCTAGATGGAAAACAGGAGCCTTAGTTCTCAAAACATTAGACAATTTGCCAATAGTATTTCAAATGTTTTCATCTTGGCTTATAGCATGATCTCACTAGCCACAGTTATCAAGGAAAAGTTATTGAGCTTATTACGCCTTATAGTAACAATTTAGAAACTTTTAATACAAAACTTAAAAATCCAATAGTTTACTGGTTCAAACATGACATTGATTTTAGGAAAACACTGCTCCAAGTCTTCTCCCTCAATCTTCAGAACTTTTTTGTAATTTTACTTCGCACAAGAATTCTAAGTTTAGTATAGAGCCAAAAATGAGATCATGCAGGAACACCAAAGAAGTATTTTAATCTCAAGTAACTGAGATTTCAGTTTTCAACTAATTGAGATAATCAACATAGATCAAAATGTCAATGTATATAAGCTCGCTCAGGCGTTTACATTTTTACTCTCTCTTAACCAAATCTGATGTAGTTCAAGAGTTGAATCATAGAATCATCATAGAACCATAACATGGGTTGGGTTGGAAGACACCTCAAAGATCACCTAGTTCCAACCCCCCTGCCATAGGCAGGGACATCCTCCACCAGACCAGCTTGCCCAAAGCCCCATCCAACCTGACCTTGAACACTTCCAGGGAGGGGGCATCCACAACCTCTCTGGGCAACCTGTTCCAGTGCCTCAACAACCTCACAATGAAGAATTTCTTTCTAACATCTAATCTAAATCTACCCTCCTCAGCTTAAAACCATTACCCCTTGTCCTATCACTACACTCCCTGATATTTTGTAATATTTTGTAATACACTCCTTCTCAATTTGTAATCTAGGAACCAATTTCAGCCTTGTACCAATGGACCTTTTTCCCCAGGATTGCTCAGGAATTAAAGATCCAAAGACATTCTCAATTCCTAGCTTTAGAAGAGGGCATCACTGACACATCAGGATACATGGAGGGGAACTACAGCTCATTCCCTGCACAAGGCTGAGAAACCTCTGTGAGAGGACAGCAACTAAAGGTAGATTCTTTCTGTCATAGAACAGTTCACTCCTTGAAACTCCGTTAAGATCCAAGCAAGGAAAATGATACACAAGAACAGTATGTTTGCAGTACAACACCTATACACATTTAATAGACACTTTCATATACAGAGTGTCTGTACTATATATATTTTCAGTACATATGGCCCCATAGAAGAGGGGGCGTGGCACACAGCCTTACAACTTGTGGGGAAAGGCTGTGCTACAGCCAACCAGAAAAGGTAGACATGCATTGTATGGCTCATCACTATGCTGTTGCTCACGAGCACCTGGGAAACCAACACACAGAAAAATTAAGAGCAAAGAACACTAGCAGTAGTGAAGGAAAGGTTAATCCAATCCACAGAACTAAGGAAATAGATCTTAACTTCTTAAAATCAGCTCAGGTAAAATATGATGTATTGACATCTCAAGGAGTTTACGCACAAATGGAAAAATAATACCTTAAAGCACAGATTCTTTTTTAAAAAAATAATCCATCACACAATTCAAGTCTAACAAATATTAAAGAGTTTGACAAATGTTTTCATTATCCAAGTTAAGGCTCAGATATTTGGCAAGACCTCAGCTGAATCAAATACTAAATAACCTACATCTACTCCTAAATTAAAAGTAAAAACAACTCTCAGATTTAACTTACAGTCTTATCACAGAAAAATCTTAAGTCAGTGAATGTAACAAAGGACTAATTTTTTCTTCAAAATACTAGTTTGAGAGAATCCATTTCTAGAATGACCTAAGCACCTTTCCAAAAAGTTTGAGAAAACATATGATCACATAGAAGTAGATATTTTCACTCGATCCCAATCCTTTTCATACATGCATACATGTCCCTATAAGGCAGAACTAGTACTTTTCCCTAGGATCCTATGTAGTGATATTTTCAACCATCATTTGATTTCCGTAATGAACCTCATTCACTGCAATAAATGTAGTATCCTATATGACACAAAAAGCACAAGTAAGAATTTAATGGATTGGCATGAATTATATCTAAAGACATCGTTGGGTAAATGCAGCTGTATTAGAAACCTTAAAGCATATACTTGGTAGAGATCTGTCATTTGATTTAATCATGCTTAAAAATGGGTAACAAATTAATATTCATACCAACTATAGCTTAAGACCATTGATGTATTTGTTTCCAGGTGACCAATCTCTTTCAGAGCCCATTCTTCCTATATTTAAAGACAGAAATCGTCTCTAGCAATAACTAAAGGAAGTAGTAAGCTGCAAAGAATTGCTGCATTCTGTAAGGGGAGTGGGAAATCACTAATCCTTGATTCTAGAAGTGAGACAAAGTGATTGACATGGTTTTTATGAAAACTTTGAGCATGAATGACAAGCCTAAAGAAAGAGCATGGTATTAGAGAAAAAGCAATCTGTTTCAAGACAGTTATCTGATCTGGCTGTTTTTATGGCTGTTCTGCTCCAGTGCCAGGGCAAGATTCTTTCTTATCTCCAAGAATGCTGCTCTTTCTTGTGAGCTTTTAGCACATCCCATGATACGGTGAGCTCACAAGCATATGGCTGCTCTCCTGACTCATTCCAAGCAATGGGCAAGTCATTTAAAAACAACTTGAAAAAGAGCATTACTTCAGCACTTACTTTCTTACAGTCCCAGCATGGTGCTATTACTGTATTACCCATTACAGTACACCTCAGTTCCTGCTAGCCCCAAAACACCTAGTAAAGGCCGAGTAACAGTATACAGTGGCTGACAAAAAAAGATTACCACATGCTTTCTTAAAAGGAAGAAATCAAAATCCTCAAGTATATAGACAGCAGGATCCCTGCGTTGGCCAAAACCAACATATCAAACATAGTAGTGGGTTAACAATAGGAAAAATAATTCACAAGTACAGAATAGGAAAAACCATGTAGGCCTGAAGTGATACACTGAGCTGCAGCACTATGAAACTCCAAATCAAAGAAACAAGCAGCTGGACTGCTCCATGAATCTATGTAAAGCCTGCATGCAGTTGTGTTATGTGACTGCACTCCAATGGCATCAACCACGTGCTAGCTCCATGTCACTTATTTACTCCAAGGCTGTCGCACCATGGAAACAAGGCAAGGTCAGGCAGACTTTCCTAGAATGCTTTCTAGACCTGCAAGATGCCTCCCACTTGGCAAGTCTTCCAGACTCTACTCACACTACTAGCTGTGACAATTTGACCAGGAGACACTAAACCAAGAAAAGTTTGGAACGTAACAAGGAAACCTGATGCCTTGAAGTTGATTTTGTACTAAACAAGAGATACCTCAATGAAATTAGGAGGGAGGATTGGATTTCCCAGTGCCACTTCCATCTCAACTTAAGTCATATGCCCACTGACACTGGAATTTTTTAAAGAAACTCAGTGTAAACATTGGGATGCTCTGAAAACTGTTGAAAGCAAAAAAACAAAACAAAAGCCTAACTATAAGTTGTAAATCTAAGTAAAATCACAGTACAATCCCATTAACTGCTGTAAAATCAGCAACTGTGATATAATCTTAAACATTTAGCAAACTGAGTGATTACCCATGCTTAGAACATTTCCCTGTTTCATTCTATTGTCCTCTGATCACAAGAAGAAAACGAACTTTCAAGAAGGGGATAACAGATTTGAACATATGCCATATGTTTAACCCAGCTATTCATCCAGTTTTGTTTAACTCTTGCTATTTATATGCTAAATGGAAGATCAACTTTTGATCTTCCACAGCTTGGTATCCACCATATGGACATATTCTCCATCTCAAAAGAAAGAAAAAAAAAAATATCAAGCCCTGTTACTCAACTAACTCAAAAGGCTTCAGAGTAGCATTTGCCAGACAAGAGTCTGCATAGCAGACACAAACTCCATGTTGAATTTCACAGCAACTAGTTCCAGCATCTTGCCTGCTAATGAACAGTAATCATCTAATGAATTTATATGGCAGAAATCATATTTATTATATGGCTTCAACAAATTGCATTGGGGTTAAAAATATCTTAAGGGTAACAACTCTCCCCAGTCCTTTCCAGGGGAAGATATCAAATACTGGCATTAAAAAGCCAATCCTTCCTGGTAGTAATGCTGTAGCAACCAGGTACAAGTATTGGTAGTGCTGGAATTAGGCTCTGCATTTTAGGAACATCTTGAAGGAAGTCAAATACCACTCCTTGTATTATCATTATGCTAATAGCATTAAGTATATCATATAATAATACATGATGACAGTATATAATTATGTGGAAAATTCTTTTATGTAAGTCTTCAAAAACCCTCACAGTTTATTTTAATTTTGAGAGGTAAGCTTCATCTGAATACTTCCCTGTAATCTACTGGAGAAAGTAAAAAAAAAAAAAGAAACAAACAAAAAAACCCAAAACACCTGTGTGAAAAATAAGAATTAAACTACAGCACCAACCTGTACCTGAGGAAAAAAACCAAACAGGTTTAGTCTATGTAGGTTTATCTGCATGTAAGGTTTGTATCAATAGTTAGTATTCATCTATTGAGCAGAGACTTCAAGTAGGTAACTTTGAAAGCAATAGCTATTTAAATGTCTTGTTTTCATACTCTTGAACTACTTACTTGTTGGCAATGGATTTTTTTTTTTTTAAAGCAAGCCAGTATTAGCACCTTCACTGCTAGCCAACGGGATGGCAGTCATGCAAAATAGTTTGAAACATGTACCAAAGTTTAAAAAAAAAAATTGTGTGAACTTGATGATGTACTGTGTAATTACAGAATGCACTAACAATTTTAATTTCTTCCAAGTTATTACGTAGGACTTCCTACCTGCAAAATTCAATGGAAATCTTGTAGAAAAAGATACTGTAACGTACTGGAAAACAACTAAGTATAACAACACATTTCTGAAAAGAAGTACGTCAAATTCAGAATAACATATTCACTTTGCATTAGTTGTTCACTTTCTTCTGAAATAACAGCTCCATTCAGAAGCTGCTAAAGAAGACTATTTCATCATTAGTGTTTTTTGAGGAATTTCCCTTTGTGACACATGTTGCATGTAATAACCATGCGAAACTATGTAAGTTCTAATCACACACCAGCACCTATGTTTCTTGCTTGAACAGCATTCAGTAAAAAAAGAAAAAAAGAACAAAAAAAAAGAGGTAATCCAGACACTTATGGTTTAATAGAAAAAACATGCAAATTTTTTTGTGATACTTAGCATGAAGGTCAAAAACCAGGGACAAGCATCATCTGTGGACATGCTCCCTATAACCCCAAAGCAGACATAAGATACTCTTAAGGAAAGATGAGAAACCTCACAGTGCTAAGCATCTATCAACTCCTCTTTCATAGATAAATGGCTCCAGTCTACAATACTGCCAATCTGCACCTGTGCTAAGCATTAAATTTTTCACAACACAACTTGCTACTTTTATTTCAAAGCATCTTGTGCCTCCTTTGCTCTTTATTTTAGTAAGCTGTCAGAAAAAGTACATCACAGAACCTACCTCAGCACTTTTTCTTGTAAACTCAATAGTAACCAGTGAAGGTCACTGTATTCCTAAAATGTTTGACACCAGATGATGACAAGGTTTACCAAGTGTTAAAGGCACCCTGTGTTTCCATTACTATTCCTGACTTCTGCCAAACCACTTAAAATCTCTCTCTTGCACCTCAGTACTGAACCCCACCACAAAGAGAAGACACTTGCCTTTTGGCACACCATGTCAGACAGGTCTTGAGGCACTGAGTTCAGCACGATATTTTTTTTCTTACCATACAGTCAGCAATTAGTCAAATGCCAGTTCAGATTCTATTCTAACATACCAGAATATCGTGCCACACTCTGTAAAGAATTTCATTTTTTTTTATATTCAAAATCATGTTCCTCAGAGTCCCATACTTGTTTTTATATAAAGTCTGCAGGAAAAAAAACAGGAAGTAAAACCATCTTAAGCTTATACCGCTTTCTAAAACACTTAACACTCTGCTCCAACCGGTCTCTAAATAAAGAAGAAACTGGCCAAGACATCACACACAGAAAGCTTTCAAATATAAGTATTTTTATTAAAGTATTTTATATTTCACATACTTTTGTTTTTTTTTCAGTGTTTCAAAATTCTCTTTTTTTATTCTGCAATACTAATCACAATATTTCTTGCCTATAACGAAAAGCTACTAGTTCATTTTCTAAGTTCCCAACCGATTTCTTCACGTTTAAATACAAAGCACTCAAAGCAATTATGATTGTGGCCCTCTTTCTGTCAAAAAAAGCAACATCAGAGTAGCGCCTAATCGCTCAGTAATAGGTACTGAAAGCTCTTTTCCAAGTTTAGGAACCTGTGATTTGGTAACGTGGCTTTTCAGATATTGTACATAAATCACACTGAAGAACTTAGGCACTTTGATGGTTAGATAACAGGGCATGAAACTTGCACTACTTGTTATCATGCTCTTAAGCCAGTCATTGTAAACCAGCCGAAGGCCAGGATTTTGAAAGACTTACTGGTAGTCTCTAAATCTTATGTTATGTAAATGACTGATTTAAAACACTGCTTTAATGATTCCTTCCTTTGTTACCTCACTATTTGTGAATGAGTTAATTTGCAATTCACTAAATACCAAGAAAATGAAATATTTGTATCGAAGAAAAAGGATTAGAGAAACTTTTAAAATGCAAGAACTGTAGGGTGAGACGTACCAAGAAAGCTGTGCATTAACTGCAAGTGCTGCCCAGAAACCAGTAACAAAAGTAGCACTCCGCTCTTTTGCTGAGTGTGCAAATGTATTGAACTAGTTTACTAAAAGCTACTCTACTGAGCTAGTATTGAACTGGTGTATTAAAAAGTCTATGGATGTATAGTACTTGAATCAAACTGAGGCAGACATCAGATGAAGAAAAGCCGCCCAACCAAGAGTCTTGGTACAGATGCCAGATACCAAGTGGAATGTTATAAGGTAAAAGTAGTAGCTTGGAGAATAGAAAAATGAAATCAAACTGTATTCTTGACTGCAGTCAAAAGCATTACAACACGAATTATACACACAACAGAATGCAAAAAAACAAAACTACAAACACACAAAAGCCAAACATAGAGGTTGGCAACCACCTAAACTGTTGAGTACATAAACCGTACTGATTGTATAAAGTTTGCTAAGCAAGTAAGTTGCATGCAGGAAGAAACGATGGCTCTGTGGTATCTCTTTGACTACAGAGATGTCCCAAGATTAAAAAAAAAAAACACAACAGAACATCAGAAGTAAAATGATCGAGTACCTCTTCCAGAGCACAGGGCAGACCCTTCCATTTGGTCATGCTTTCCTCTTTTTTTTCTCAGTGACCAGCTCTACACACACAAACATAAGCTCATCCTAAATTGCAGCTCTCATAATAAACCTTTATAACAGTTATTTGTATGATTGCTAATTGCTATTAACCCTTGCAAAATATAAATCCACAATAACATTTCATCTTTAAATTACGAGTTGCACTTGAATGGTTGGCAGTCAAGTCTTGGACTACTCTTACAAACAACGTCCATCTTTCCAAGCCTTTAAACCTTATTTTTTTATCTCAAAAAAATAATCAGATTCTCCCAGAAAACCCATTACATCATGACTAAAGTCCAGGTTAACACCAATACTGTAAAACTAGGATTTTACACCATTTCATTACTTAATGCATTTTGTGCCTACAACATTAAACCCATCCATCTCCAAATACTAGGAAGCTGTTTGACAGACAAAAGGAGCATTCAGCCACTTAAATAAAATAGTGTATTTAAAGAGGACATACTGATGTGTCTTACATTTCCTAATATTTCACTGGGACTTTTTTTAGCAGAAGATGCTTTTTTCAAAAATAACTTCAAAAACCAATCTATTTCTGAAACTTGTAAGATTAACAAAATATACCATAAAGACATTCCTTAAAGAAACTAGGGGCGGGGAAGGGGGATATTAAGCCACTTTGCTTAACAATGCTGAATAAAACAGCCTGCAGATGTCTTCCTGCTGTGATCATCTATTATTAAAAGTACATTGCTACAGCACTGAATAGACTGGAGCCCCAGAGCCCAAAGAGATGCACCAGCAACCAACAGTGTAATTTTCTAGAAGCATTTATCTTCTAATAGACAAAATGTAACAAAGTGGGTAAAGCAAGGAGGCTTGGGAAAGTAACAGGAAAGGCCAGGAAAATTAACATGCAATAATAGACGGAGAGATGTGTGTATTACTGTTGTTCCAGGTGATACACTGCAATTTGTAAGTCATTTCTAAAAACAAAAGTTTTTGGAACCTCCTGCTCACACGAATATTTAAGACACAGGATAACGATGTTTTTCTCCAAAAACACAACTTCTCAGTACAGAATCACAAGCATGGCAGAGTCCAAAAAATAATCGTGCAACAGAATCATGTTTCCCATTACACAATCTCAACCATTTCTCAATTCAGATATTTAAAAAAAACAAAAAGCAAAAAAACACCAACAAAACAAAAAGCCCACATACCAAGGATTACAAAAATAACATTACTAAGTGATTCAGGTAGACAAATAAAATCTCTACAGTGTGTAAAAAGCTATTTCCTTCTCCTTTGCAGATCAGAATTTAAGTACTCCAATCAATAGTGTAAGTGTTAAAAGTTTACAGATCTTCTTTTAGCTATAATTTCTCAAAAATATTATATTTCAGTCAGTTATGATATGGCAACATCCCCTTCTCCATCAGATACCCCTTTAAGTATGTAGTTTACTTTCTTGCTAATTAATACACGGCCTTTACCCTGCCTTCCCCCAACCATTCCTCCTTTCTCACAAAAGAGAGAAAGTAGTACATCACACAATAAAAATGATGAAACTGTTGTGAGACTACATCCCTACTATTTTAATTTCAGCAAATACTACCTGAAATACTTGGCTTTTTCCTTTGTCAGACATCATAAATTTAAACTTTGCTGGTTTCAACGAATAATTAAATTTTCAAAAAGTATCAGTAATTAAGACTACCAAAAATTAAAATTGAGTAAGAAGTCAGCAATTACAGACTGCATGTATTTTACCAGATATGCAAGGGACTCTAATTAAACATATATTAATTGCCCTAATCTTCTTAGGCAAGTAATAAATTGGAAGAGCTGATTAATGCACTGGATTTAGTTCAGCTTGTTAAATCTGACACCCTGGCAAAGGAAGACTATCTTGAGCAGCTCTTTTAGCTAAGTAATTGGAATTTTACTCTCAGTAATTTGCCGTTCCATAATAAGAGCTATTTAGTATATTGACTCTTCATCAGGGTTTTTTTTTTAAATACATGTTAGTTATATTTAAACAGTACCATTATGCTGCTCATGAAGATTATGAAAAATTATGAACTTTGACCTTTACTGTCCATCAAAAGTCACTTTCACACTGAACAGAAATTAGTATATTTCCTTGTAGGCCATAAATCCTAATTAATTTTAATTCTAGAAGCTGCTAATAACATTTTATAAAGTCCATACGGACACATTAAGTCCTCAATACAATTCATAAAGCCAGCAACTAAACCAGTTTTCAATATTAAATAACTGCTGATGACTGCTGGAATACAATGAAGCCCCATTCTCCAATGAGCCTCAATTTCTCTTCTCCTTTTTATCTATTTACGCAAACACTTCTACACCTACATTTACAGGTACTCAGTCACCTGCCATGGGAGTGAAACATTTTTGCAATAGCAATAAAACAGTATCAGCCATAAAAAAAGAAAAAGAAATGTTTGGAGACCTGCAGTTAAGGATTTTAACAGTCTGATTTCTCTCCAACACAGTTACTACTCCTAGCTTGTAACATCAAAAGATGCATCAAGCTTCACTTAAAAATAAGCAGATGTGGATGAACAAATAAGAAATCTACCCTGCTAAGGAAAACACCAGCAAGTATAGAATACGGCAACAGAAATTTTTATATTTGAAAATGTTTTGAAGTATTCCATGAAGCTTGAACAGCTTCTCATACATCCTAGAAAATGTGGAAATGTATAAAGCCTTTCATATGAAGTACCTCAGAAAATCATACATGTTCCAAATCAAGTTCAGTCTGAAAAAAACTCTAAATATATAAATATCTCACTGCCTTCAAATTTTTATTCTGTACTCCTAAGAGATGACATTTCATATTTCTGCTCTAGAGCCTATAAGCTCCAGTCTCTACATCTAAAAATCTGTTACTCTTCTGTTAGCAAAAAGCAGTGTTCATACATCTTGAAAAGCACTGTCACAGTGAACCTAAAACCTATCCTTTGTTCCTTAGGTGAAATGTAGTATCAACTAAGGAGTCAGCCAAACATCCATTTTAAGCAGCAAAATGATTTTCACAAATGAGCTATAATGCTTATTATTAACAAATACCAAAAAGCTGAACAGATAATACTAGGGGACTGACAAGTCATTAAATGAGACATGAAGGTACCTCAACGCACTACAGTTAAACTTGGCTATGTCTCAAATATTTCCTATCTATTTTCCATGATGCAGTAAGATTAATTTACTGCTTATCAGTGGACAAACAGGTGGCACTCAATTTCAACTCTCATCCTCAATAGTCTTATGAAGGAAATAGTACTTTACCTTCACAATAACAAGTTTAAACAAGTGCTATATTCTTCTTTCATTGGTCGTACATTATTTGCAACAAAAGGGTTTTGGCCTGTGCCTGAGGCTCCCATGTACTATCACAAGAAGCAAACCAGTTCCAACTATTTTCCAGTTGATGGCATCAACCATTTAAAAATCTGTTAGACCAGTTAGTTGTAGACAGGTTACGATAAGAAACCGCACACCTGAACTTAGAGGTCTTTCAGAGACCTTCAAGGCTTATAAAAAAGACACTCACATGATGAGAAAAGCCCTCAAATTTCAGGATTTACATAATTGGAAGCAAGAGAGAACTGGAATTCTAAACAAACTCTTGACTTCCTAAGCACAGCATCAGTTCAGCACCGCAGAACATCAACTTAAGTCTGAAATATGACAAATACTCAGTTTGCAACTTGCCTCTGCACACGAGCTCCATTTCATTGCTTGAAAAGATGCAACACAACTTTGTCAGTGGCAGAATACAGTTTGTCGCAATTCAGTACTGAAGAGGGAAAGCCACTGGATGTTATTTAGTTAAGTGAGAAGTCAACGAAAGTGAACAGCGAGAGTTACAAAAGGGAAAGACTCAGACCACAGGATGTGCTTAACCTGTCAAGAGCAAAAAGCCAGTGACTACAACTTCTGCTCCAGAAGAAGCTGGGTTCCGTCTTGCTTGAAAGAACTGTGCAATAACTGGAAAAGTAGAATACTGACAGAATTTCATATCTCTCTGTATGATTAGTTTGCATTTTTATAACATCACAAAAAAACCCAAAACCCCACCCCAATTTAAATTGTGGAAATAAAAGATTTCAGATTAGATAGAGTAATAAGCTAGATACACAGATTCTGGAAAGAAAGCATTTAATACTGCTTTTATCAATGTTTAGTTTCAGTTCGAAGGACTACAATACCTTCTGGTAAACTGAAATCAGATTAAAAGCTAGAATCTGCATTTTATAAAGCAAATCTGAAGAAGGTACAGACCTTGTTTTCTTCCCTACAGACTTTCTAACATAAAACCAACCACCCCAAATCATTGAGTTTTTTGTGACAAAAATAATTCTACATCTATCTTCTCAGCACTCTTCTACCATCTTTCTCCATATTTCTGCAGGCAATACAAAACTTAGCTTCAGCATTTCCTGTCAACATTAAAGCCTAAAATCCTGACAAGCACATGACAAAGTCTTGTGTTTGAAAATGCTATGTATTTAAATTTTCATGATATCACACTTTCCAAATGTTACAAGCATACAAATCAAATGCATGTTCTTCCTCTTGCCAAAGAGCTTTCTAGAAAAAAAGAACACCTACAAGATTTCCAGTTTTTACTGACTTCTCTCTCCTCTTCTGCACATTTCTGAACTTCATACTCTCTCGGTCATTGAAATTGAAATGTAGGAAAAAATGTTGTCAAAGAGATTGCCATAAAATTCTTTAAGCAAGAGTTTTAATTATGACTGTTTCCTGAGTAATATTTGTAAGCTGCAGAGACTGATAATGAACTACCACGTCCCTTTCAACAGCTTCTTAAGGATGTCTTTGTGCTCTAAATAGACATGTAATCTATACTGAAAGTAAGTTCTTCTGAAATACATGCTTCTGTTATTACCTAAACATTTCATTCTTCTTATTATAAAAGTAACGAGCAAAGATTTCTGTGTATTTTACCTTAATTATGCCTGTCCTTAAAAAAAGGTGAGTAGTGTAAGACTTAATTCCATTTTCCCCCACACATTCTATTAAAACCACTTATTTTAAAAACTTATAATTATTACATTATTAAAAGAAAATTGAGAACTATTCTCTTCTGAATTCTAGTCATTTAGTTCATCGTCCTATTTAAGACATTTGTTTTAAATCCTTGTGTTTTGGGTAACTGGTGAATAGCAAGACAACATTTAGGTGTAATGCTGAATTTCATGCCAATACATAACCATGTTAAGTTTCAGCAGGATTAAGGAAGTATTTAAAGGTAAACAGTTTTAATCTTTTTTAGATCACGTATCACATAGGAGTTGTGAACAGACCAGAATTTCTCCTCCAATTCTTCAGGTTCACACCTTTAGATAAGCAGTGTCAGAGAGATACAACAACAAAAGATACACCACCAAAAACTGGAGAGGCTATGGGATGAATGAACTAGCAAAGCCTAGCCTTGGGATTGTTCTCAAAGAAACTTGTAACGTATACCACAAGTGATACATTAGAGATTCAACATTAAAGATTCAAAAGCTTTCCACTTGAATCTTTAATATACAGTTTTACTTGTGTTTCATGCTTTTCTAAATATTTGTTTTAAACATTCATCTGAGACACATCTCAGTGCAGCAGTATGACTTTTCTCCTCCCCCATGGAGCAGTCCCTCACATCTGAAAAGTCCAGTTAACTACAGCGCTATCAAACTGCGTGTAAAATAATCACCTTTTGATAACTTCATGGCAAATTAATTTTTGCTGTGACAGACTGATCTTTGAAGGAGGTTAGAGGGTTTTTTTCTTGCTAATAATGTTTCATCTTAGTTCATCATACTAATTCCTATTGAGAAGTGCACATGTGCATCTCCTCCAGTGTGCATATACCCATACATCTTCCAGCATTCAAGATTCAACAGTTAGCGATCTTAAAATCCGTAAGTTGTAGATTTTGAGACATAACCCAGCTGACACATTCTACAAAGAAATTAGAGACCACTACAAGCCTCACTAACTTCTACTCCACCTGCAAGATGTTTCCTCAACACAGAACTGTAGATATATACCTTCAAAAACACACTGAAACAAATACATTGCATATACAATTTCCAAAAGTGGAATTCAAAGAATAAACGAGGCAGATGCCAAACAATTTCATTAAATGCTGTAGTGCAAGGCACTCTTATACAACGACAAGAAGGATTAAGAGAACCTAAAGGGAAGAGACAAAATTAGTTATCTGTAAAATGGGCGAGAAATCTGTTGTTTGGCAAATGACTTTCAAATAAGTATTTCTTGTAGATTATGGTCTAAGTATTTTGCTATACCCTAAAATGAAAACTATTAATTGTTTGCAGCCACCTAACTTCAACAAGGAAGAATGCAATATTAAAAATTCACTAAACGAATTCATAGTCCAAGTTTCACTTTGCCTCAGAATGTTATGTTTACACAGCCTTTGGTTCAAACAACCCAGCATAAACTTACTTTTGTATTACATTCTGTAAGCTGAGCATCATACCCAATTCACTTTTCATCTTTTCTCTGTTGGCACGGCACTCTGCCAAATAGCGGAGAGCCTAAAAGAAAGAGGACCACAGCAAATCAGCAATACATCCAGTACATTATAATTCATTTTTATTAGTGTACATCTGCAAAACATTCACAATGTGAGTTCTAGTTTGAACATAAAGAGTATTATCACCTACTGTGAACATGAAAAAATTGTTTTATTATAAATACACAGAAAGCATAGAATATCTAATCTACAAGAAAAGGTTGACAGACTGGGTTTGTTTATACTGGCTAAGAGAGTCTAAGGGACAATCTAACAGCTGCCTACAACTACTCAAAAAGCCCTTACAAAGACAACAAAGCCAAACTTTCCTCTACAGCAGCAGACAATGTAACAAGGGGTAGCAACCACAAATTGCAGCTTGGGAAGTTCAGATCAGATATTACAAAAAGTTTTTTCACTATGACGGGAGTTCAACACTGGAACAGATGACCTGGTGGGACTGCAGAATCAACGAGACAAAGCTACAACTGACCTGACTGAGTGTTGGTGACAGTCCCAATTCAAGCAGGAAGTTGAAGTGAATGACTTCCAGAAGTCCCTTCCAACAAACATTTGTGATCTGAGATCTAAAGTAATTTTTTAAACACTGTGCTTCTAGTGTAATTTAAATCAATTCTATGGGCTCCCCCAGAACCAGAAAAGTCACCACCAACAAGTTTCTACTGTCCACAGAAAGAGGTCTATCACATTTATAACCTTCTGAAGACTAACTGCAATATTCATCACTCCATGCAGGAGTAAGAGTACAAACAGCAGCAAGCTCCTGAGGTTAGTGTTACCTAAAGTTGGAATTTACATTTATATGTTGCCCAAAGTTTTGTTTATTTGACTTTCAAGGTGGACTCTTTGCACAACATCGCATTGCTGACTCGAGTCAGCAATTGCGTATTTCCATGATCCTCCTAACATAATCCTCTTCCAGTTAAAATGTCAATCCTTTTCATGAGAAATCTTTCTCTTGTTAGTGCTGACAGACAAAGTTTTCTTAGAGGGAACCTCCAAAGGTGTGCTGTGCCTTGTGTTTTAATCAGTGTTTTATTGATGTAGGTGTAAGAACTGCACTTGCAAAATCCTGCAATATGCAAATACAATGGGTTATAAAATGGGTTTTGTTATAGCAAGGTTAAGAAGTGCACCAATTCTTTAAATATAGTCATATAATAGCTATGCTGTTCAATAGCTGCTTTAAAAATAACATACTCCTTAATCCCTTCAGAGATAGAGAACTAATTATCTGGAGTTTTTTTCTAAATCATCCTCAGCACATATTAGGTAAAATGCAAGACCATTTTATTATCTTTTGAGACAGTCTGGCTGCTGTCTGGCATGATAAAAACTCTGTGATTTTTGCTATTTCCTGATGTGAATCAGTATCAATAATTGCAGTTTATAAATATTGTATACTTATTTGTTTTCTTACTTTCCAACTATGGGGAAATATCTGAATGACAGCTCTGAACTACTAACTTTCATGTTAAGACACGTATCCTTATTGGTGGAAAAAGTTTCTCATTATTAGTCTCTGTTTAGGCAATTTAGGAAGGATGTAATGTTGTTGGACAAAGAAAAACCCATTCTCTGAACAAGTCATTATTTGAGTCAAAATGTAGGCAGTCTCTTTTCCATCCATTACATAGTCTTTACACACAAATGTAACTTCCACTAAGAAGTTAATAAGTTAATAATTTGGTCTAATAAGACCAAAGACAAAGTTATCAGAACAACTTAAGTGATCTGATTTTTCAATGCTAGGAAGTCCTATTCCCTCTGCCCCCTATAGGAGATGCAAAGGTCTGCACCTTCAAAGAAGTGAGATCATTTATGCTTATTAAGTCACGGTCTACTGAAGGCATAAGGAAGATTACTACAATGGACTTTGGCTCATCCTCTGTTCAGCAAAACACCTACGTTAGTTTTAAGCTCACAAGTAATTTCGTCATAATCAACAGGACTATCTCTGTACTTGAATATAAAAATACACTGTTGTCAATCTTAATAACAAAAGACACCTTTGATGTTTTATAAGTGAAACGTTAGTGTAGTTTCTTAACTTCAGAGTCCTATTTTTGAAAATTTTAGTCCAAATTGAAGAAAAAAAAAAAAAGTAGTAGTATTGCCTGGGTTTCTTCTGATTTTTTTTTATTTAAAATGTTCAAAACTTTTAGCATTTAAAGCGTACCATAAATAATTCCTGGAATCAAAACTAGAGAAAACTATAGAAAAATACACCACTTCTTGATCAGACAGAAGAAAGGACTGAAGTGAAACTACATGAGGGAAACATCCTTCCTGAAAGATTCTACAACATTTCAAAAAAGTCCTTTTTATGCAGAGTTAATTTTTGTAACATGATCACAGACTGATTACCAAATCTCATACAGGCAGTGAGAATATGGAGCCCAAAGATGCAAAGGAAGGAAAAAGAGTGAGAGATCCAAACAAGCACCTCTTTTAAAAGACTACAACCTAACAAAACTGCACTCGAAAGAAAACCAATGCAACATATTCCCAAGAACTGTAACCTCAACGCAAAGTTCTTCCAGTGAAGAACATTACAGTCTGGCAAAAGCTATGGCAAGGCTAGCCTAAAAACCAATTAGCAGGACAAAAGTCTCCTGGATTATGGGACCTCATTCCTTGAACCCAGAATAGTATCAGAGACACTGAAGTAATTCTACGAAGTCAAGTAACATCCACTGTGAAGTAAAATGACTGATAAATATGGAATTATAGTAGAGATAGCTCTTAATGATAGAGAGAATGTATATCCGTATGTACAAACCAGAGCTTGCTATTTATTTTTTAAGCTTCACATTGTTTAGAATTCAGTAATGACATAAAAATGGAAAAGAGCACCACATAGATTTTAGTAATTTAAACTCTTATTACAAGAATGGAATTAGACTTTAAACAAAATCTTGACTTTTGCTTGTCCTGTTTCTAAGCAAGAAATACACTTCTCAAAGTTAGTATTTACAGTCAGGATGAGAAATCATGACTTTATGATTTAGAACAAGAAGAAACTGACAAAAACTGGAACATTAATAGATTTTGGGGGTTTTTGTTTGTTTGTTATGGGGGTGTGTGTGTGTCTTTGTGGGTTTTTTTAAATACCATGAGGGTGGTCAAATGCTGGAAGAGCGTGTCAGAGAGGTTATGGAATCTCCATCCTTCCAGATGTTCAAGAATCAAGTGGACACAACCCTGACCCATGATGTGAGTACACTTAATTTGAGCATGGGATTGGACTACAACCTCTGAAGGTCATTTCTAACCTAAATCATCCTATGTGGGTTTTTTGTTTTGTTTTACAATATGAATGTTGAATCACTGTGTATGTTTACCAGGCTCTGCAACTTCATCTTAAGAAAGAGATTGTAGGGTGCTTACCTTCCTCCTCACAAAAAGTGAAATAGCTGTATTAGGGAAAAAATGCAAAGTAAATTAATCTCTTCCAAAAAACCCATGAATTGCCCTGGAATAACGCATTGTTGCTAAACAATTTTTGAAATACTTAAAAAAAAAAAAAAACACACTTATAATGACTATCAATATAACATAAACTCAGGTTTTATTTTTTAAATTTTTACTTGTTTAAAAGACATATTAACAAAGTTACAAAATGTCCTAGTGACATATAAATTTAGGACCAGAATACTTACTAGTAAAGCTGAATGAACAACTGGAGGGTTGGGATGGTCCAAAAACAGAATAAGACCTGGCAGGCATCCTTGATCCTGAACAATGGCCCGTCTGTTCAATGGGTCAGCTGCTAGATCTCGGAGTTGGTTAACTACAGATAGTGCATCAGGCTCCTCACTCATAGTAGAATTCATTTTTTCTACACCATGCATACAAAATATGTGCTGAAAAAAAATAAAAATCTATATTACTAATACCACAACATTTATCATCAATTGAAACACAGATAAGACAAAAAGCACAAAGGCACTGATTTGTTATAAGCATAAAAGTATAAAAAACCCAAGGACTAGAATTCATGGAATGTGGATGGAATTTATAAGTATGTGGATCTTGAAGTCTGTAAACTGGAAATCTAAACTTTCTATGCAGAGAACAGTAGATTTGGTTAATTATATATAGGAAACAAATCAAAATACTATTTCAGACTAGTCAGCCTTTATAGGAGTGTGTTTGTGTTGGTTTTTTTAATACTACAGCAAGTATTACCAAGAAATCCAGAGCTTCCTCAGAACGAGGCACTCTAGAAGTCTATAAACATACTTCTGTATAAACACATGTAATATCAAAATGTGTATTTTCAGAGTAACTTTAGCAACAATGGCCTTCTATGATGGAGTTACAGCGCTG